>OY744524.1:940000-950000 GCA_963556195.1 Sepiola atlantica
TATATATATATATATATATATATATACCTTATTCACGTAACCGCGTGCTACACACAGCAACATATCAACATTAACTGTCGATAACATCAAGACGAATTTCAACTTGACTGCGATAAATATGTCTCAATCAAAGAGGATAAAACGAAATAAGAATAGAAAAAAATATGCTTATACGTCAGACAAGGGTGTATATCACAGACACTTCTCAAGTTTTTAAAGTAAATAAATAATTTATTTTAAAAACATGAATAAATATTCTCCTTCCATGTGTGACTTTTCAAGCTATATATATATATATATATATATATATATATATATATATATATATATATATAGGTTTTACAGTTCATTAGGATGATTGCACAGTATTAATATCTTCGCGATCATCCCTCGTAGGGATGGTTGAAGAGCCCCCGAAAAAGACGTTCGGACACCCAAGAAAAATGATTTTACTAACCTCTTTGCCATGTCGGTTTCCTGTCATGATGCAACTTCCTGTACACATCAGCTTAATTGCTAACAGATAATTCCTTCTTTTTTATGCGGAAAATTCCGTTTTTAACAGACCCACAACCAAATAATGTCGCACATTGTAAACGGTCAATTGAACATATGTTACTATATCCAAATGAATAGGGAATGTGATAAATTCAACTGGATTTAAAATCGGATGAGTCGATCTCATAGTCTGCATCGGTATCCATGTTACTACTTGTCCCATTCAGTTCTTCTAATAGTGACAATCTAAATAAACGCCCCCCCCGCCTCCGTTGTTGATAAACCGCTGTTAGTCACGTAGCCGCATAAAGAACCGTGTTTCTTATCGATACAATGAAGATTTGCGTCGTGGTTATTGCAAAATTTGTTTGATGCCACATACACTGTGATATCGAAACAATGGTCATGTGGCGAAGATACCCACCCTTTTCTTCTTTTACTCACAGAGAAAGCTGTTATATTCGAATGATTGACGTGTAGAAGTCGGTGTAAGTGTGCATATCTTTGCAAAAGGGGGTCCGAAAACAAAGCAGTGTAAAATAGTGGCATTTCTTTATTATGTAGACTTATTTATTGCCAATCAGAAAGATAGACAGGTTTAGTGGTTAGATATGATATTATCGACTAGGAAATATATTTTAGCATTACATTTTTTTCAATATTAACAATAAAAATCTTTGAAAACTGTGACATTGTTTTGGTTACAGCCATACAGACACATAATTATATTTTCTTTGTTTATTTTAATATTTTTTTCTTATATACACATTCATGTGCTTAGAGAATAGTATTTGTAAATATCTGGCAGCTCGCTAAAAAGTAGGAAAAATCCGACTTTATTACATAACAAAAGAGAGAGAGAGAGAGAGAGAAAGAGAGAGAGAGAGTCATTAATTATTTCTATCGCTCTTTCATTTTCTCGCTAGTAAAAAGTTTTAATTTATATATTTTGATTGATCTATTGTGTATAATTTGAACTTCCTTCATTATTTTATTGGCCAATCAGAACGAACGATTTATTTTGCCCTTGTGGTATGACGTCACATCCGTCAAGCGTATATATATAAAGGTGATAAAGAATCAAAGAGAGAAAATGAAGGAAGAAGTTATAGAAAAGAAGATAAAAAAGGAGTAGAAAAGGCAAAAAAGTACAGAAGAAGAAGAAGAAGAAGAAGAAAAAGGGAGAAGAAGATGGGGAAGAAGTTGAAAAATAGAAAAATAAAGAAGAAAAGAAAAAAGAGAGTAAAAGATAGAAAGAAAATAAACCTTAAGTAGAAAAACCAGGCGGAGGTTAAAAATGAATTTAAAATATACAAATGAGTGGAAAGAAAAGCAGAAGAAGAAAAACAAAGAAAAAGAGAAGAAAAAAAGAAGAAGAAATTAATAAAGAAAGAACGGAAGAAAGTTATGAAGAAAAGTTAAAAAGGAAAAGTACAAATACGGAGAAGGAAAAAAGGAAGGAAAAATAAAAGAAAACCGAAAAAAAAAAAAATTCAAGGGGAGAAAAATAAAACGAAAGAAAAAAAGAAGAAAGAAAATAGTGAAACTAAGATAAATGGAAAGAAATAAAGAAAAAAAGAAAGAAAGGAAGAAGGGAGAGGAAAGAACGAAAGAAAAGAAGACATAGTTGAAAGGGAGAAAAAGATGAAGAACGAAAACAAAACAACAAAATAGAATAAGAATGGAAAGGGGGTAAAAAAAATCAGAAGGAACAAAGAATAGAAAAATAAAAACAAGGCAAAAAGATTGAAAATATATATGTGTGTGATGATTGAAAAAAAAAAGATTAGCGAATCGATATGAAATCTAAAAGTGTATTCTTAAGTAAAATTTATCGGGGAAGACAATGGAAGCGTTCCCGAACTTCCAAGTGCACCCGGAAGTGGCAACCAAGCCATAACCCTTCAAATATATCCTATTTATATGAAATTTACATCATATGAATTAAATTCCCAGAGAAGACAATTGAAGTGATCCCGACTCTGTACGCAACCCTCTATTGGACAACCCCCTTAAAACTTAAACCATATGTACAAGACACTAATTCAGATGGTTTTTCAGCATTCAACATCTTCCGACTATGTTAGAGTGCGAAACGGGAGGAGGGAGGGAAGGAGTAAAACAAATAAAGTAATATGGTGTTATGATCATAGTGAAACAGTACATAAGAGTGATCCTCATTCAATCCTAAGCAACGTCGGGTCACCCTGCTAGTTTATATGATATGTGTACTCTCTATGTCACACACACACACACACACATACACACACACACACACACACACACACACACAGAGGATATTTCGTCTGATAGTTTTATTAAAGTGATAAAAAAATCCATAGATGCTCACAATTACTGATTATTAAACAAATTCGAAAGGATATATATATATATATATATATATATATATATATATATATTGGTGATTACAGCGTTCGTTGTTTTTTTGCTCAATACTACTTCGATAGTCTCACTTCCTAAGTGATTAAGAAGCAGAAAATTGCATTATTAGTCGCCCTTAACTTTATAGGACGAATTTTTCGTTAATATATATATTTTTATTAATTTTATACGTGCATAAAAGTAATCTATGGACACGTGTTTCTGGCTTACAGCCTTCATCAGCATGGCTAACTCAGACAAGGATCGAACCTTCTATATTGATGTCTATAGTCCAGCGTCTTTACCACTGGACCAAGACGCTTGACTAGAAATATGTACGATTTTTATCACCTAAATATTTAATGTATTTTGATGTAATTATTTTTATTGGTGATTGCAGCGTTCGTTGTTTATTTTCTTACTACTATTGCGATTGTCTCACTTCTTAAGTGATTAAGATGCAGAAAATTGCATTTTTAGTCGCCCTTAACTTTATAGGACGTATCTTTTCGTTAATATATATATATATATATATATATATATATATATATATATATATATATATATATATATATATATATTAGTATTTCATGTATCCACATAAAATCTTATAAAGATATACAATTTTTTATGTATCAATTTTCAGTATTTACTTCAACAGTGCTCGATACGTAAGTAGAGCTAGGTAGTAAGTTATGAAAATATATTTACGGCAATTAAGCTACACAGAGACTCCCGCGTTTCATTCCCGTGGGGAATCTTCAATCTGTGTAGCTTAATTGCCATAAATATATTTTCATAGCTTACTATATATATATATATATATATATATATATATATATATATATATATATATATATATATATATATATATAGAGAGAGAGAGAGAGAGAGAGAGAGAGAGGGAGAGAGCAGTGCTATGTTTGAGTTCATGTGTTTGACAGACAAACTAAAACTCCTCGAGCAGCAATCTGTGCTCCTTGACCTTTCGGCCAAGAGCAAAGTGTAGTATCTCCTCTGATACTACACTTGACATTTTCTGTCCTTGGTCAGCGAAGGAGAAATCCTTCTAGACTGAGACAGTTTACATTTTTGTTCTAATCCAGAGTGCCCCTTTTTGAGGCAGCTGTTTTACCCCACATTAAAAATGACCTTATGTCTAACTCTGCCCTCTATCTCATTAACCGGTAAACGTTACTATCGGCGACATAAATTATTTAAAAAGAAAATACAGTTTGGAAATTAGCCAAAACAATTTATTTTGTTTTACATACTCATTGGCGAAGATCAAAGTGTAGTATCTGTTCCGATGACCCTATAGACCGGTATTGTCTTGGCCTTCGGGGCTTGATTTACACCGGTCTATGGGTCTGTCCTGTGCAGTTCTAGGAGGTCCACTCTCCCAGGCTTCGCCCCCCCCCCTCTTTGGGGAGGAGTAAGTTTATTGCTTACTGCCTGAGGCGCCCCTACCGGGGAATGCCGACGGGGCTGCCCAGGCAATTTTTAAACCCCACTTTCCCGACCCGACCTTGAGTCACATCTTACTTGTGGGAGTAAGATAAAAACTGGCCTTGTGCCTAACTCCTGGAGAGGAGTAAATCAATACTCATCTGCGAACTATTTGCGATAAACATCTTAATCGTAAATATTTAAAAGAAGTTATAAACAATTACATTTATTGTGAATAGTGATCATGAGTAAAAAAATCTCCGGTCAGCCATCTTTATTATTTACAGGAAGTAAATACATAACCGGATTATTTTACTCACAATCACTATTTACAGCAAATGAAAATGCTTCTATTAACACAAATAGATCACAAATGGCTAGGTGCATCAAAACAAATAATTTTTTACTTTAACGAATTTTATGTCGCTAATTGTAACGTGTATCCATTAACCCCTATCCTCGAGTGGTTTTGGGCCATGATAAGTGATGCCTCATCATTAATAGTAAAAAAAGAAGCTTCATCGCTGAGATGAAGTCTCTTATAGATCAACTTGAGCGTATCTAAAGCATAAAGTTTTAGTCGAAGGGTAAGAGAAGAACTTGTTCTTATTTCTTTGCTTGGACAGAGTGGGTATTTATCTTCCTCCCATAAAGTAAAATGTGACACAAGGTCGGAAAGTGAGATTTGATAAGTCAGCACCCTAGAGGAAGAGCACCTACGACTCATAAAAATTGCCTGGGCAGCCCCGTCGGCATTCCTCGGTAGGGGCGCCTCAGGCGATTAGCAATAAACTAACCCCATTCTCAAAGGGTTAGAAGGCAAAGCCTGGGAGGGTGAACCTCCTAGAACTGTTCAGGACAAACCCATAGATCGGCGTAAATCAAGCCCCGAAGGCCAAGACAATACCGGTCTATAGGGTGCAGTATCCATCGGAACAGATACTACACTTTGATCTTGCTTGGACAGAGTGACACACGAGAAATAAAGAAGGTTGAATTTGTACTTTTCGATTGTAGGTGTGTGCGCGCGTGTTTAGTAATATATATATATTTGTGCGAGTAGTGGTGATGATGGAGGGGAGGAGAAGGACGGTCTAACGTCGGGGTGAGAGTAAAAAGAGAAAGGCACAGACAGAAAAAGGGTAACAACAAATTACGAACAACAAATAGCTGAGAAAGGCGCAGAGATTAATAGGAAAATGGAGGATAGCGCACATGCACTCACACGTAAACAAACAAATGGCGGCAAACGGAAAGAGAAGGAGGCGATATAAAGTAGGGAACAACCTATCGTATGAAGGGGGGGGGCGAGATGTTAAGGGAAATTATTAAGTAAGAAAAGAAAGTAAAACAGAGAGAGAGAGAGAGAGAGAGAGAGAGAGAAAGAGAGAGAGGGGGAGAGATAGAGGGAGTAGAAAGTAACGAATACGCATCGTCAGCTGTATTATACAAACTTAACGAAAGAAAATCTGTACAGATGGAGACGGATAATAGTTATATATATATATATATATATATATATATATATATATATATATATATATATATATATATATATATATATATATATATATATAATAATAATCCAGGTAAAAAAACATCCACAGGGTAGTAATCCAAAGAATTTCAACCGGTTTTATAAAAAGTGCACAATATCAAATAGAGCTTTCATATATGATTATTTTTATTTACACAGACATGTGTGGCCGATTTTGTACATGTCTGTGTAAATAAAAATAATCATATATATATATATATATATATATATATATATATATAATCTATGTGTGTGTGTGTGTGTGTGCACAGTTTTTTTACAGACACAATTCAGATAACTGATGATAAAAGCCGTGTAATGCATACACACACATTTATACAAAGTTAGATTTCTATTTTCCTGTTACGGAACGAAGCACAAACGTCTATGTGTAGTTCGCTTGCCATAAGTATATATCTACTAATTTATTAAACGCTGTTTAAGTGAATACCGAAACAAAAGATTATTGAGTACAGCGTTGGGAATTTAGTACTCTTGTTCTGGGGTTCGAATCGTGCGACCTGTTTGAACAGTTATCTCTACACTGATGATTCCGCAAAGATGAAACGTATACGTATTTAGATAATAATTAAATATATATATATATATATATATATATATATATATATATATATATATATATATATATATATATTCAATGTTTTTTTATGTAAATTTATACCATTTCAATGTTATAAAGGAAAGTTTCACGTCATTTGATAAAACTAATTTTTTATTCAGCATACAATTGTTTCGCAAACACTAATATATTTGTAAAATGCTCCTGTGCATTTATTTCTTGGTGTGGCTATCTTTAGTACTAATTGTACAAAAACAAAGCAAAAAAAAACATGAAAAACTAGGCGATCAGAGCCTAAATTACAATCAGTACTCATTATATATATATATATATATATTAGTAGTAAGTTTTTGAAAGGCTGTGGGCAATGCAATTCCGGGTAAGATGCAAGTTGAAAGGAAAGGAACAAAAACAATAACAATAAATCGAATACGATATAAGACTTACTATTTATTTTTCCTTTTTTTTTTCCTTTTTTTTTTTTTCTTACATAACAGCAAGAGTGTTTTAGCTGTTCGTGTGATGTCCGGGTGATTACTAAACACCAATCATATATTTAACATAATATTAAAATAAAACTTAACTTAATTTATATTCCCTGTGAAACTGCTCTTTTGCTGCGGTCTATATCTGGCAGCCATTTTGTTTTGTATTATTCTCTACACAGTCGGATAAGAATAAAATATTATTCTTCTTCTGGTCTAATTATTTTTGAAAAAGGGATGTCTTTTCCCGAAATATCAAATAGTGATTTTTAATCACCCGGACATCACACGAACAGCTAAAACACTCTTGCTGTTATGTAAGAAAAAAAAAAAAAGGAAAAAAAAAGGAAAAATAAATAGTAAGTCTTATATCGTATTCGATTTATTGTTATTGTTTTTGTTCCTTTCCTTTCAACTTGCATCTTACCCGGAATTGCATTGCCCACAGCCTTTCAAAAACTTACTACTACTATACCCAGCAATGCTTCAAGCAAACTACCATTCTCTACTATATATATATATATATATATATATATATATATATATATATATATATATATATATATATATAGAGAGAGAGAGAGAGAGAGAGAGAGTATAAAGTATAAAGGTATACTCAAAAAAGAATCAAAGGGAAATACCAGTAGAATGCTCAATTAAATTAAATTAAGAACGTAATATTTTTATTTTTAAATACAGATTTTAATCAGACATGGACCAGTGGTTTCTGACAAGAAACGGGTTGAATTCCCGATTCCGTCTTCTTCAGCATAGTCTGAAATAGATTTTACTATTTCAGACTATGCTGAAGAAGACGGAATCGGGAATTCAACGCGTTTCTTGTCAGAAACCACTGGTCCATGTCTGATTAAAATCTGTATTTAAATATATATATATATATATATATATATATATATATATATATATATATATATATATTTCCTCACATGGAATTATGGTCCCGTTATATCCATGTGGTAACATATATGCATCCTAATTTTTTTTATCTATTTGTATTACTAATCATTCATCATCAGCTATAATTATTCATCTAAAATATTCCTGAATTAAAACATATATTTTCACTGACCGTCGTTTGTTGTTTCACTCAGTTATTTCCTTTTTTCTTCGGGTTTTTAGTCATCTTATTCCTGATTTTCTTTTCCTTTGTTACCTTATACTTTTATATCCGTAAATTTAGGTGATTTCCGTTTTGCCCCGATAACCGGAAGTACGCAGACGTATCTATTTTCTAGTCCATTAATAACTAAGTACATCTGCAATATTTTGAAGATAAGTATTAAAAATATTTTTAGAAAATATTTTTATATTTAATTAAAAACACTTTTTGTACAATTATTACATATTTTTGTTTCTGCCATAGGTAATTGAAGTGTTTATCACTTGCATATCCTTGCTGCTTTTTTGATTGTATTATAGTATTATATTTCAGCAATTTTTTATTTGACACTAATTTTATTTTATATATACTAAATTCATAATCTTTTTATTCTATAAGGAAAATAGTTAATTTTTCTCTCCCCAATTGACCCGTGAATTATGTTATAGTATATTTTATTTTTAACATAGTTCACCCCAACAAGGCAGGGCGCCATTGTAGACGTAAGGAGCTACTGAGAAAAAAGAAAAGGGGAGAAGGTTGGGGGAGGGTCAACCTAAATTGGGATCTGCGCAGCGAGATGTCTGTTTACATTAGTTTTAAATTTCTGCATGTCAGTATTGTCGGGGAAACAGAGAGAATGGGGAGTTCCAGAGGCCAGCAGTACGAGGAAAGAAGCTATTTGAGTAGAAGACTCTCCGGCATTTGGGGACCTCCACAGTGAATGAATGAGATTTAGTTGATTGTCGAGATGGTCTAGTGAATTTACGTCGAGAGGGCACCAGAGTAACCAATTCATCGGAGCATAATTTGTGGTGTTTTAGTTTTACCGGATTCCAGGACAAGAATTCATCTAGTCTGGTGGAGTATCACTTCACCCTACAAGTAAACTCTGACCATATATTCAAAATAACATAGTATTCGCAGCACAAATAAGATCCCCTCAGCACGACTATACACTTGCTCACACGAGGAATAGTGCACCTTCTCTAGTGATGTTACCTCAAGCAACAACACTTAGCTGGATACTCCACCAGACTAGATTAATTCTTGTCCTGGAATCCGGTAAGACCAAGAGACCAAAAGAATGATATACAATAACATAGTTCAGAGGTCAATTGGGGACAAGAAACTTAATGTTCTTAACTTCTTTACTAGCTCAACGATTGACAGGTAAAAGAGAACATTAATGGAATATTCATATATATATATATATATATATATATATATATATATATATGTATCTCATATAGAGATTAAGTGTTAGCTCCAGGAAAGGGGCCCCTTGATTTCTGAGAACTTCGACTGAAGTAAAATGAAATAAAAGAGAATTTAAAAGTGTAATTCCATTGAAAATATTGGACTGTTTCTTTTATATGTACCAGTGTTTTGGTTTATAGGTACCATTGTATTCTTACCTCCTTCTATATTACTAACATATCAACCGGCAACTCTTTCTGTCAGTAGATGTTTCTCTACAACGAGCTTTTTTCTTTTTTCTTTGATTTTCTGTAAGACATGTTGCTAAAAGCGCCAATGAAGAGACGTTTTGGATTAGCTTTATTAATTTATAAAATAAAATAAAGTATTTCCAAAATGTTTTGGAAACGATCGTATCCGATACTGGATTTGATGTTCTAATTCTTGGAACAATTGTAATGTTTTAATTCATTGAATGTTTTAATTCATTGAATGTTTATATATATATATATATATATATATATATATATATATATATATATATAACACGTACACATTAATTTTGTTTTTTATTGTTTTGGCGACAGAGACAATGTTCACTTATCTACTATTCACCTAAAGGCCATGAGAGAGTTACCTCCCTTATATTGTCGTACCTTATATGTAGGGGACGTCTATATATTATTTCATTTATAAAATAATTATCCACGGACGTGCGTTTCGCCGTCTACAGATCTTCAGCGTATATA
>OY744524.1:952500-972500 GCA_963556195.1 Sepiola atlantica
GCAAATCACGTTAAAACGTAACTTTTAAAATCAACATTTTAAAAAGTTTTGTAATTTTAAACAATTTTGTTCAATTAATTAAATGACCCAATAATACTGTAAATAATTTAATCAAACTTTACAAAAATTCGATTAAAAAGGTGGGGGGACCCGGCATCCAATATTTGTTTTTCGTACCATGCCTATTTCGCTACTAAATGAAAAAAGAAAGAAAGAAAAGAAAACAAACTGGAAACTATTCATGGGATTTAAATTTCAGCATGTCGTAAGACGTCTTAAGGATTTTACTGGATAACCGACTTTTTAATGACATATATTCTTTTATTGAATTATCGATGCTAAAATATAAATATTTTCTTACAACGAATGAAAGGGTGGCGGTGGGAATCAAGGAGTGAAACAGAAATGAAAGTAAAAAGACTCCCGGGCAACGCCGGATCGATTCAGCTAGTTAGTAAATACAATGAAACAATTTAAACCCAGTATCAAAGGTTAATGACTATGTTCACTCAAGCGCTATAATATACATAATATGTTATTTTTGCGATTGTAATAATAGGCAATAATCACCCGACGCAGACGAATACCTAAACTAGTAGATATATAACATTGCATTGTCATCTGAATAACGCGTTTATAACGAGCGCAAGATTAAGATAACTGCGGGCGCTGGATTTCGGTTTTAAAGCTAACTAAACAACAGCCTCGCAATCCGCATGGTCCTCGGAAAAATCTGAGATTATATTTTACATCTTTTTTTATGTTTGTGTTATTTGGATAAATCGGACTACTATTCTCATGTGTGTTATTCGTACAACGTTTCGGCCTTCTTCAGATGCCTCTTCATGTCGAACTCGGGAATCTATACGGAATTTCACACTGAATCCTTTATTTAATACACGGGGGTAAATTATTCGTGTCGACAGCGTAGACGTCTCATGTAAGTATATATTTTTTAAAATTCTTAATATAGCATGGAGAGAGGATTGAACTTTTAAGCTCTAGATGACTGTCATTTAGAACTGATTAGACGTAACACCTTTATCCGCTGCGCCAGATGTCGATAAAATAAAAATTACTTATTTAAGACTTCTACTTGTTCATGGCTGACGGAACGAGAACAATCTATAAACGTTCATAACGTAAAGGGTTCAGTTCACAATTCCGATAGATTCCCGAGTTCGACAAAATGCACATGAAGTAGGTCGAGAGTTACATCGGCCGACACGTTAGGAAGATAACAGCAAAGATGAGACTAGTAGTCCGAATAATCCGAATAATTAAAATCCTTTTTAAATGTTTACAAATATTTTTGCTGCGTCAACGCATTTCTATCAGAAGCTTTCTCCGTTGGTATGTCGGTCTGTCACACGTAAGTTTTACAGAGTACGTTTGTTAGTCTGTCACGCATAAGTTAAAAATCATTTTTAGATGCGCGCACGCCTCTGAATACGATGAGTGATCCGTTTCCCGGCACGCTTAAGTTTGAAATTACCCTTTTGAACGGACGCATCTTAGTTTAGACGCGTTTTTTAAAAAAATAATTCTCGCTATTATGAGTGTTTTTAAAAAAATATATTTTTAAAAAGGTTTAGAGAGTATTATTTAGATATGTAACAGTGGTTTAGAGAGTATTATTTAGATATGCAACACAGGTTTAGAGAGTATTATTTAGATATGTAACACTGGTTTAGAGAGTATTATTTAAATATGTAACACTGGTTTAGAGAGTATTATTTAGATATGTAACACTGGTTTAGAGAGTATTATTTAGATATGTAACGCAGGTTTAGAGAGTATTATTTAGATATGTAACACAGGTTTAGAGAGTATCATTTAGATATGTAACACAGGTTTAGAGAGTATTATTTAGATATGTAACACTGGTTTAGAGAGTATTATTTAGAGGTTTAGAGAGTATTATTTAGATATGTAACACAGGTTAAGAGAGTATCATTTAGATATGTAACACATGTTTAGAGAGTATTATTTAGAGGTTTAGAGAGTATTATTTAGATATGTAACACAGGTTTAGAGAGTATCATTTAGATATGTAACATTGGTTTAGAGAGTATTATTTAGAGGTTTAGAGAGTATTATTTAGATATGTAACACAGGTTTAGAGAGTATCATTTAGATATGTAACACAGGTTTAGAGAGTATTACTTAGATATGTAACACTGGTTTAGAGAGTATTATTTAGATATGCAACACATGTTTAGAGAGTATCATTTAGATATGTAACACAGATCTGCAGACTTTTATAAAGCTTGGGACGGAACAAGGCTAAACGACGATGTCGGAGACGAATTGTTGGCGAGATGAGACACGCCCAAAGACACACCTTCGATGTACACGAGCGCGAACACGCAACCATTCGCTAACAGACGAGACACAAAATATCAACCAAAACAACTCGTTCCAAACAAACCACACAAATAAAAAAATTAATAAATTAAAGATACCTCCCCCCCCAAAAAAAAACAACAGGATAGATATCTATCATTTTTAATCAAGAAGTAAATTACATTTAATAAATCAAAATAAAATATTATTTACTCACATATTACGCCTTTTGGGGCATCTCTCATTTTAATTTACTTTAGACTTTAAAATAAAATATTACAGAATGTGTGTGTGTGTGTGTGTGTGTGTGTGTGTGTGTGTGTAAGTGAAATCGCCAACTACCATAAACGATAATGCAAAGTTTTAATTTTAACAGTTCTTCATATAAACAAATAGAGCACTTTTCGGTGGTTGACAGTGTTTATATAAATATTTAGCCATACTAAAAAGCTGTGAGACAGCGAAACAGTCTGTCTGTCGATGATATATATATATATATATATATATATATATATATATGTGTGTGTGTGTGTGTGTGTAGACCTTCACGGTCAGTTGTGACTGAAATTCCGATGTTTGAACTTCGAGGGTGATACATTGGTTCGATAACGTCACGCTGAGGAGTCTCATAAAAGACAAAATACATGTCAGTGAATGTTCATCGGATTGTCATTATAGGTAGTGACTAATGTCCGGATTTGTAATCTCGCGGTTGCTGCGCCTGTTGTGTCTAGTCACACTGATGAGTCTTAAAAAGACGAAACACGTGTCAGTGGTCGATTACACACACACACACACACACACATATATATATATATATATATATATATATATATATATATATATATATATATATATATATATATATAATTTTTGCGTACATATGAAATGAATCCATGGACACGTGTTTCTGTTTATCAGCCGTCATCAGCATAGCTAACCTGGGCAAGAACTGAACCTACAATATTACTGTTTGCAGTTTGGTGTTTTACCACAAGATCACAAACACCTTGTCGAAATATGTACGTTTTTTTTTTTTATCGCCATAATGTTATTGTTTTTACCAGCGATAGAAACATAGCTGCTTTCTTAGTATTTTTCCACTTCCTAAGCGCTAACGAAGCGGTAAAGATGCGGTATAGAATATTCTATTGTTTCCCTTTTTAATAGGACGTGTAATTATTTTTGTAATTTTATATATATATATATATATATATATATATATATATATATATATATATATATATATATATATAAATAGGTCTACTATATATATATATTTATTAATTAATTTTTACGTATATATATATTTATTAATTAATTTTTACGTATATATAAAAGGAATCCATAGGCACGTGTTTCTGGCTATCTATCCTGGGCAAGGATCGAACCCACGAAGACCTTATCGATATGTATATATATATTGTTGCCCTTTTAAATAGGACGTGTAATTATTTTTGTAATTTTATATATCTATATATATATATTTATTAATTAATTTTTACGTATATATAAAAGGGATCCATAGGCACGTGTTTCTGGCTATCTAACCTGGGCAAGGATCGAACCCACGAAGACCTTATCGATATATATATATATATATAGTACACGTATTGTATTAGTTTCTGTAGATGTAAATCCGTTGAAACTCCAGTGGTTATAACAAGTAGAGCTGTTCTTTACTATAAATATTTATTTATACAAACATTATTGGTTACATATGTGCATACATGTTTCGGTTGTACTCTTCACATAGAGTCAACCTCTTCAGACCAAAGAAGAAACATGTAACTAATAAAATACGTGTACCATATATATATATATATATATATATATATATATATATATATATATATATATATACGTCACTAGTTCATCAAGTGACTGACAATGACAAGGCACATGAATGTGCCCTCTGGTGGGTCTAGCCCCAGAACAGGAAGCTGTCTATAAAACTTACAGATACAGAAATCTAATTCATTTACAAGATAACGTGTTTCCTTAATTGACAAATTTAATTCGTTCAGTTAGTTTTTTATTCATTCAAGAAGTTTCTGGAAGCAAAGTGTAGTATCTGTTCCGATAGTAAACGTCATCATTTCTGTTCTTGGTTAGTGACGGAGAAATGTTTCTAGATTGAGGCGATTTTTTATTTTTTTCCCAATCCAGAGTGTTCCTTTTTGGGGAGCCACATTTTCCCCACATTAAAAATCGACTCTGTATCTAACTCTGCCCTCGTCGGGAGGCCAATAATTAAGAACTTACCATATAATATTTATTTATGAAAATCATTATTCTTTTTTAGTTCACGACTAACCTAATTCATCTCTGTAGTAATAAAATTATCTTACCAATTCTCGCGTGTCTGTATGTATGTGTGTGTTTCTCAAAAAAAGACTAAAGATTAAGGAGGTAATAAAATAATAAAAAGAAAAGAGGGGAAAAAGGAAGAAAAAGAACGAAAAAAAAGAGAGAGAAAAAAGAAAGAAAACAAAGACGAACAGAGAAAAAATAACGGAAGAAAAGAAAAAAGAAAAAAAGTATAAAAAAACAAAAGAAGAAAAAAAAAGAACTGTAGATGAAAATAAAGGAATAAAAATGGAGAAAAATGCCGACAGAAAGGAACTTGCAGTTTATGCTTGACGGGAGGAAATGTACGAAAAAGCCTAACAAGTGACCCTTACGCAAAATAAATTAATTACTATGTAAATACTAATAAAATCTCCCCAAGCGTTTTTTTAGTTAAAAAAAAACAAAAAAACATAAAAAACTAAAATAAAAAAAATAAAAAAATAAATCGACAAAAAAAAATCCCCGAAGGTAAACTGAATATATGATGATAAAATTATACGAAATGTATCTTGTCCCGGTCGCCGCCAGCACCAATTTACAAAAAAGGGAGCATAAATGAAATGAAAAGGGGCGATCAGATTTCTCAAAATAGTCTAATTACGTAAGTGTTTACAAAAAAAAAAGTTAATAATGAATAAAAGATTTTGGGAAAATAAGTCGCATCCTCGTAGGATCAATCCAGCTGATCGGCCATTTTGCTTTACGGCATATCAACTATCAACTCTTTTCCGTTAAATAAACTGAAAACGATTGCTATGTCGAAAAACAAAACAGTTAACCAACTTCACCCATGGCGGCCATTTTCGTAATATTTTGATGCTTACAGTTCTCGATACCTATTATTATACGGTGACCCCCCCCCCCAAAAAAAATGCCACCCATGGAATCTCTAATGAAGTTCACAAACCAACTTCTGTACATGTCTAACTTGTCCACCAAGTTTTAGTCATGAATGACTATCATTCTTTGTTTTACTCTCGTTCAATGTTGATACGATGTGAACATTGTCAATGACTCTGACATTCCTCACTTAGCATTGCCTTGATTTGGGCTGCGATGGCTTTCTTCGGTTATGGAATAGCCTAGTCCAACGAATAGCGAACCCAGACTGATTGTGAAATTCGAGTCTATAACATAATACCATTTCTTTCAGGCGACCCAACCAAGACTGATTATATCCTGATTCGCCTCCCATAGTCGAACACTTCTTATCTGTAATCTGTAAAGCACGCCATGATAGTTCATTATATTTAATACGAGACAAAAACACATAAGTTTTAAGATAAGAATAAACTTAGATGTTGATTTAGGTAAGAGTTATACAAAAATCATTAACTTAAATTCAACGTAAACACGAAGGAAGAGATCAGACGAAGACGCTAATGGTAACGGTTTCGATTCTCGGCGGCGGTCTGCTGGTGAGTCTAATTTACACCGATGAGTTGTAATAACAACGAAACAACAAGTTGTATGTGGATCTAATTTGAGATAACATACGTTTTTACTTGTAAATCGATCACTTTGCGAGTAGGCGTTCCATTTAAGCTGTCGCTAATTTATAGAGAAACAAATAAAGATTGCTGTATTTAGCCTACTACTAATGAAATTTGAACGTTCCAGCAGAGGAAAGAAAGCAGGCTACGGTCGCGTGATAATGGTTTCGATTCTCAGCGACGGTAGTCTAATCTACACTGATGAGTTGTAATAACAACGAAACGGCTGTCTGTGGATGGAAACCTCTAATTTATATATAAACGTTAAAAATACGTTATCGACGAATCATGATTTTAATTTAAGCTCCGAGCATGGTCAGTACTTTGATTTGGAAATATCTTATTCTGTACGTTTGGAAGCGAAAATAGCTGTCAAATCACTTTCTTTAATATTCCTGGGAAATATATGAACCCATCTGGTTTTTTTTCTCTGGCTATAGGTAGAATAGTAGGGTAGACTTGGTAGGGAAACTAGTCTAGAAGCAGAAAAACTCCGAAATAACACCAATCGTTCTGAACTGCTTCTAGTAATCTCTGTGCCATTCGACTTTAGCAATATTGGGGCAGAAGAAGTGCGGGTTGAGATTTCGCAATCCTTGCTTCACCATAAACGTCTCATCACACAGATCACGTTTAAGGGGGTATCTATTGTCTCTCGAAATATGAAGAGGCCAACCATCAGTTTTAAACAAGCAATAACATGCCCACCCCTTCCCTCTTGTTGACGTACGCTACCATTCGAAAGGAGGAGGTAATGCCTGGGATGATGATCCCATGACAACAGAAGAGGTAACACTTCCCCTCAAAAAAATAAATAAAAGGAGGTAGTGCTTGGGAGGATGGTGCCGTAACAATAGAATTACAAGTACTTCCACGGAATGTGATCCGACAAACTCACTGTACTTATACCTCTCCCAACGTAAATACTTCCGACTTATCTTACTAGCAGCAAAATCCCACCCATTCACTGTAGAGGTCCCTAGATGTCGGAAGATTTTCTACTCTGATAGCTCCTTTCCTCGCACTGTTTGTCTTTGGAATTACCTCCCCGCTCCCTGTTTCCTCGACCGTACAAACGTTTAAAAATGTAAATGTGATGTGAACAAACATCTTGCTGTCCAGTTCCCCACCAAGACTGGCCTCGACCTCTAATCTGACTCCTATCAAAGTAGCCCCTTATGCGTCAGTAGCAATATGCCTTGTGAATAAAAGTAAACATAATAGATATTACACTATCCCACTCTTATTTGAGCAACGAAACATAGTACACTAGTACACTCAATAAAACTTATAGTATAGTTTCGGCTTCAGACAGACGAATACAAAATTTCCATTAGTAATAGAATAAC
Organism: Sepiola atlantica; assembly: GCA_963556195.1. Classification (NCBI taxonomy): domain Eukaryota; kingdom Metazoa; phylum Mollusca; class Cephalopoda; order Sepiida; family Sepiolidae; genus Sepiola; species Sepiola atlantica. The sequence goes on from OY744524.1 coordinate 960,041, forward strand.
AAAGCGGCCATTTTGCTGCGACCAGAATAAAGTCTTCGATGTAAACGAACGTGCGTATATCATGCCTGTCTCTACGGCTCAGTTGTACAGAGCACCGGCGTCGTAGGTTCGCATCTCGCTTGGGCTTGGAGTTTGAGTGACGTTTGTGTTACTTTTTTTTTATTGAAAGTCAAGTCGGCAATTCGTCGGTAGTACAATTAGTAGACATCAAGGAAGGCGCGAGAGCGCTCTATCCCTTAATAGACTCACGAATGGCTTATGCTGGAAATCTCATTTCTTTGATCAATCATAACTCAAAAACCAATTATTTATTTATTTGATAGGTTCTATAAGTGTGTAGAGTTTCAGCATCATTAGTCAAGGCAACTCAGAGATCCAGAAAGTTCAATCATAAAATCATGTTATCTGTGTGTACGTACGTACGTACGTACGTGCCACCCTGTATCTCATCAACTATTCGATGGATTCAGCTGATGTTTGACAGAGATAGAGGTTCTAGGGTCTAGTTGATGGCATTTTAATTTCAGTTTACCATATACCTTAGTTTTCCAGAAAATTCAAAAAAAAACTTATGAGAAGGCATTGTATTGAGGCATAGGCTTTACAAAAGTAGTGACATTCCATGATAAATGCCAGTATACTGAAATCATATGCCCTTAATAGGGTTAAGATGAAAATTCATATACACTAAATGTACAAAAGCAAGGAAATTCCCAAATTTTTACACTTTTATTGTCATTAAGGGTATGACTACATATCAACCAAACCATTTCTTTATCACATCACTACAGTATAAATCTCTATGCATGAGTGGATGAAGTGTGTGAGGTTCGCTGAAGAAAAATTCCTACCAGTAAAATACACAGCCCTGTTGTGCTCGCATACCCTTAATGACAATAAAAGTGTAAAAATTTGGGAATTTTCTTGCTTTTGTACATTTAGTGTATATGAATTTTCATCTTAACCCTATTAAGGGCATAGGATTTCCGTATACTGGCATTTTTCATGGAATAATAGTATAGGTTCGGATTCAGATAAACAGACACACATCTTCATTAGTAGTAATAAAATATAAATTTTAAAATAAAATTATTTATATTCAAGGAAACAGGGAAGTAAAGCATAAAAGTGAAAAAATACTTGAGCCGCATCGAAATCAAATAAACCCGCGCATGCGTATACATTAAGGAAGTTTTATGAAACGGAGATCTTTGTTTATAGAAGGACTCGCCCAAAGATGTAATGTAAATTGTGCCGCCTTGTTCGCAATAGGGTTCCCGGTTCGTGTATAGTTAGCATTGTAAATCCAACAGTGTGCGCCTGTATTTATGAATATGTATACATCAGAATAGAAAAGAAGAAAGGGGGAAAAAGAAAAAAGAAAAACAGAAATCTACTGATAGATCGACTATTTTATATCGTCCCAAAGTTGATAAGTTAATTTTGGGAGTAAGCAGACGATAAGCGCTCATTTGAGCGGTAAAGTTTATCAGCCATTACCAGATGCTAAACTGAGAGAAAGATAAGTGCCACAAACTGAGCGAGCCGAACTGAACAGGGTATAAAGTTGATTAAGAAAAAGAAGAAGAAAAAGAAGAAGGAGAAAAAGAAGAAGAAGAAAATAAAGAAGAAGAAGAAAAAGAAGAAGTTGAAGAAGAAGAAGGAGAAAAAGAATAAGAATAAGAAGAAGAAGAAGAAGAAGAAGAAGAAGAAGAAGAAAAAAAAGAAGAAGAAGATGAAGAAGAAGAAGAAGGAGAAAGAGAAAAAGAAGAAGAAGAAGAAGAAGAAGAAGAAGAAGAAGAAGAAAAAAAGGAGAAGAAAAAGGAGGGCGGAAGAAAAGAGATTAATCAGCGAAAACTTGCAAATGGAGCACAGGGAAAAGAGGGTGTCGTGCAAGGGGTGCGGCTCAAGTGAGGAGCCGAGGAAGGGAGAGTGAACAAAAGTAAAGCTTGACTCAGATAGGAGAGTTCATCGCCAATTTACGTTTTGAAGTAGAGTACTGTGATTATCGATTCAATTGTTTTTGTTACTTCCATTATTTAGATGTTTCAAACGGCTAAAGTAAGTTCAAGACAACAGCATAACTTTTGGAAAACACTTTAAAAAAAAAATCACTTACAGTCTAAAGTCTGCAAGTGTGTAAGGATTAGGGTAAGAATAACCAGCAGATGAAATAGGCACACAATACTTACATTTTATTCAATGGAATATGCTTGAATATACATAATGCGGCAGAAAGATCACATGGATTTATTAACATTCAACTATATATAAAGAGAGATAATTTTATCGCAGTAATTCATCTTCCTTTTTCTTTTTTTAGGTCTAAAGTAGAGTCAGTCTCTCCTCTATTTCTTTGACATTAATAGCTTTCTTTTTAATACAAAGTAGACACTTTTCCAATCAATTTCATCGATTACATGTTATATCCGGATCAATATTTTCATTTTGCTTACTAATATTAAAGAGGCAGTAGGAAAACCTTTCACTCTAAGATGTATCAACTAATACTATCATTCATGAATAAACGGATTATATTTAATAAGAGACGTATTTTCGTTTGCACCGGTTATGGCGTCGTATTTTCTCTCACATGCGTTTTCATTGGTTAATATTGATTATGTTTTAGCAATTTCGACCAATCATTTCATTTGTGTTACTGATAGGGAAGAAAAGGTAGACAAAAGTTGAAGAGAGAGAGAGAGAGAGAGAGAGAGAGAGAGAGAGAGAGAGAAGGAAGAGAGAGAGAGAAGCGGATATAAAACTACCCATCACATCAAATGAAGGTGATCAGGCGTGTATTGAACATATTTACACGAACACATATCACCTATAAACTGAAAGTTTTAAATTTACTTCATAACAAGACCGGAAAGACAGGACAGGAAACAACAATTTATTTCATAGCAGAACCGGAAACAACAACAAAAAAGAAAAAATGAAAATAGTAACATAACAAGGAAACGCCGAAAAAGTTAGAAATGTGTCAAAAAAAACTTTGCCTTCAGAAACTAAAGTTTGAAATCATGACGGCCTGAAAGTGCAGTATATGTTCTGTTCGGTCTGATGGGACCATCCTCACATGAATTATCGCCGTTTTGGGGGAAGAGAAGGATTGGTTTATGGCCGATCGCCTGAGGCGCTCTCACAGCAGAATACCGACGGAATCGTTAATTTTGTGCCCGTCCAGAGTGCCCCATTATGAACTGACCTTCCGTCCAACTTTACCGCCGTGGAAGGAATGTAAACAAACTACCTGGCAACTCCGGGTTTCTTCACGCGTACATGAAATAAATATCAAACCTAAAATAAATATCAAACCTAAAATAAATATCAAACATAGAATAAATATCAAACATAGAATAAATGTCAAATATACGGTAAAACGGTGTTGTATGAAAACGCGCGTATTTCGCTCGGCGCCTTTTCGCCTTCCTCTAACTTGAACTTCCGACTAAACATTGGTGGTAGGTAGAAGCACTGGTTTTGGCGGTCAAACAGATACACAAGTGAATTTTTGTAATTTATGTAATCAGGTTTTCAAGATAATATCACAACATAATTGATGAGGGAAAAGTCGATAGATATGAACCATGTGAGGTCAATCGATTGTTTAGTAAGTAGTTTGTTATCATCGTGCATAGCAATATAGATGGAGATATACACAAGTACGAAAGCAAATTGCACTGATAGCAAGCGAGGCTAGCAGACCATCATGAATGTGCTAAGTTCAGTAACTCAACAGATGCCACTCCCCCATACGGCCTTGTGCCAGACCAGACGTGGCTTAATATCTATAATTATAGTAAAGTTTTAAAAATATGGACGCGAAAATTATTATGATTGTAAAACGTTACATGAAATATAGGGAATATTTTATCATTGATCTCTCCCTCCTTCACTCACACACACACACACATACATACATACATACACACATATATATATATATATATATATATATATATATATATATATATATATTATTTCATGTATCCACATTATAAGGAGATATAATCTTTTATGTATCAATTTTCAGTATTTACTTCAACAGTGCTCCATACGTGAGTAGAGCTAGATAGTAAGTTATGAAAACATATTTATAGCAATTAAGCTACTGACGATTCCCTACGAGGATGAAACGCGGACGCCTATGTGTAGCTTAATTGCCATAAATATATTTCCATAATTTACTATATATATATAGAGAGAGATATATCTATATTATGTATATATTGCTTCATTATTTACGATGCCTAATACATGGCTTACAAATGTTTGTGTTACATCCCCGAAGAAATTCGCCACAATGAAACGCAAACGTTTCTATATAGCATAGCTGTCATATATATATATATATATATATATATATATATATATATATATATATATATATATATATATATATATATATATATATCAGAGAGAGAGAAAGAGAGAGAGAGAGAGAGAGAGAGAGAAGGAGAGAGAGAGAGAGAGAGAGAGAGAGAGAGAGAGAGAGAGAAAGAGAGAGAGATAGAAAGCAATAGGATAAAAAATGTAATAAGGTCATATGAGAGATTTTTTATATTTCTTCTTCAATAAGATATGTCATCAAAATGACACAGGTACGAACAAGTTGGATGGGATGGGGATGGAGAAGGAAATTCTCATTTTTATGTTTGTGTCATTCTTGATAAATATATATAACAAACATGTCTACATCCAGAGAGAGAAATGTGTTTCATACACACACATACGGATAGTAAGTTTAACTTAATGGACACACACACACACACACACACACACACACACACACACACACACACACACACACACACACACACACACACACACACACACACACACACGAAACACACACACACACAATCGCCAACTTTCATTAAAACTAATGCAAAACTATTCGCAATAAAACGACGTATGAAATCTTCGATACTTGATGTTGTTTATGAACAGTGCGATTTCCCGTTTCTCATGGCCTGTGAGGATGGCGCAGTATATAGAAACTCGGACTGTAAAAAAATGATCTGGTTTCAATCTCAGCCTAAAGCACTTGCTGCCTAGTCATACTGAGGAGCTGTGATACAGCGAAACAGTCCGTCTTGAATCTCTCTCTCACACACACACACTCACACACACACACACACACACACACATATATATATATATATATATATATATATATATATATATAGTAGAATCAAATATGAAACTATGGTTTAAGCTCAATATACGAGATAGAGCAATTATGAAGATAGATGAAAGAAGAGTGATAAACATGTACAAATGTCACGTGACTTCAAATTTCCGAAACAGATGACAACAGAAGCCGAAGAGAGCCACGTTCCGTGCGTGAAACCGACGGTACGAATGTTGTACTAATTTTTCTGTATGTATATATATATATATATATATATATATATATATATATATATATATATATATATATATATAACTAGTTTTTCCTGGTAAATATTAAGCATAACGTAAATTCTTGGAAGATAACTAATACAGTTATTACAAAAGATTGATTGACTTACAGACAAAGGAATATTCCAACGAAGGACTTGAGATTAGAATCTTTTTTTCCATATAGTTTTAAAAACGTCCAAGACTATATACATATATATTATTGCTTACCATTCGCGGGGTTGGCTCTTTAGTCAGCGAGTTAATGGTTGCCACTTGGCGTAAAGCATCGCTCTTCGTAAATAGAATCGAGCTGTCTCGGTAGTCGACAATGTAAACAAATATACAAAGATTATAATTTCCTTTACTTTGTAAGATATCTGTCTGCGGTCCAAAGTGTAAAGTTTCGAATCTCAGCTTAACACACTTGCCATGTTTAGCTACACTGAATAGCCAAGATACGACGAAACAGTGGATGACTAGGGGGTGGTGGTGAAGAAAAGTGATGTCACTTTGCACTCTGTACATACCATCTAACCTATAAAAATAGAATCGGAGTATATAAACACTATTAGATCGATAGATATGAACACAGAGGCAGAGAAAGAAAGAAAGAGAGAGAGAGAGAGGGTGTATAATTGTGATATATATATATATATATATATATATATATATATATATATATATATATATATATATATATATATATATATATGATTATTTTTATTTACTCAGACATGCACAAAATCTGCGACACTGGCATGTCGACGCCACCGATCAACAGCCACCACAAACTGAGATCTCATCAGGCAGAGCCAGAATCCGATCTTAACCCCAGATCATATTTGGAAAGAATGAAATGGAGAAAGAAAGAAAAAGAAAAAGAAAAGAAATTTAAATTTCAAAATTTAGGGAGTCACGTGGTTGGGACCGTTAAGAATCAAAATATTAAAGTCCAAAACCAAAATACGAAAATGCCCTCTCATTATATATATATATATATATATATATATATATATATATATATATATATATATATATATATATATATATATATATGAGAGGGCAGGGGACGGACAGAAATACTGTAATTGTAAGATTATATATATATATATATAAAGAGAGAGAGAGAGAGAGAGAGAGAGAGAGAGATAGAGAGAGAGAAAGAGAGAGAGAGAGAGAGAGAGAGAGAGAGCATAATTATGATAGAGAGAGGGGAGAGGGACGGAAATACTGTTATTGAAAGATTATATATATATATATATATATATATATATATATATATAGAGAGAGAGAGAGAGAGAGAGAGGGGTGGAGAGAGAGAGAGAGAGGGGGGGAGATAGAAATCTCTTGAAAACTGTCTACCGGTCAATCAGTTATCAGTGCATCTCACCTGACCATCTCGAAAAGGTGAACGTCGGGCCCATAAATTGGGAAAGATACAGACGAGATAGTGAAAAAAAAGGTGGGTTGAGCCGAGGCTCTCCGATATCGTCTGTGTACAGCTGTGTGCGCCGCGACGGCCTTTTTTATTACAAGTGGACCGACCCCGCCACTTAAAAAAACAAACAAAACAAAAACTGCATCATAGCCCCCCCCCCCCCTGCAATACCCTCGCCTAACATAACAACAACAACAACAACAACACCGACGATGATAACAATAACATTATTTCTACCCCCACGGCCACTGCGAAAGGATAAAGAATAAAGAAAAAAATAACATATAAAGCGAAATAAGAACGGACAATGGACGTCCAGAGATAACATTCCTCACACTTAAAAAAGTTGAGTCCACTTCAGAGTTGAAGGACGCACATTAAAATTAGGTTTCTGTGTGGAGGTGAAGAACATGTAAGAATTTACATGCGTGCATGTGCGTTGCCCCCCTCCCCCTCTCTTATTCTAAGATCTACATGATTGGATACTTTTCAGTCTTAAGAGACAATGGTCAACTCCTGTAAGGGTACCTGTGCCAGGAGTCTATAGGGAAACAAACGTTGCGCAATCCCCAATCGCATTTCTTCTGAACCGGCATTGCTTGAGTCCAGTGTAGTGATGGGACGATTCCAATATTTTCCCCGATTCCGCTACAATTACCGATTCTGTTATGAATTCCCGATTCCGATACAATTACCGATTCTGTTATGAATTCCCGATTCCGATTCAAATTCTAAAATCGCCTAATAGCGAAGAGTCATCATCTTTTAAATATAATTTTCTAGATGTAGATATAATTTTCTTTTTAATTTGATAAATTTCTTGATGTTTTCTGTTTATGTATCCAAGATTGTCAGATATTCATTTATATTTTGCGCTGGTGCCATTTTGCCTTATTTACTCACTCGTGCCATTGTTATCTGTGCCATTTTTACCTGTGCCATTTTTACCGGACTAATGTTACCAAAATTCGTTATTATAATCTATAAATTATATAAATATAGTTTTACTGGTAGTTTAAAATCAATAAATATTTATTATTTTACCATTTTTTAAACAAACCAAAAACAAAATTAAAAGTATCGTTTTTGAAATCGGAAATTAGGCTAAACAATTTTCCGATTCCGATATCCTAAAAGGTTACAATTTTTCCAATTCCCGATTCCGATTAAACGTCCCAACACTAGTCCAGTGATAAAAGAAAAGTCCAGGACAATGCTAGGTTAGGAAAAGAAAGACTGGTGTTATGTCAGAGTTTTCATTCTGCCTAGACTAGTTGCGCAACCAAGGCTTGAAGGCCTAGTCTACCGAACTATTTAACCCATAGCTGGAGGGAGGATGTATGGATTTATATTTTTCGCAACGTTATTAGTGAAAGTGATGCATATGAAACAAGGTATAATAATAGCGTTGGGTCTGCGTTCTCACCGGACATCCATAAAATAATTTTTATTTTATTTTATTTGGTTTATAATTTGGAAATTATAGAAATTAAAACAATGATAATGTGGGGTTCCGGGCTTGGAGCAGGGGTACACAATGGCTCTCAATTATTGTCGAGTGTGTCTCGTAAATTAACTGAAAATTATTTCAATAAATGTCACTTTACTGACAACCTATTTCATCCGATCAATGTTCAGTACGTCCTTGGATCCCACTCGAAAAATTGAATGTTATATAATAAAACAATATAAAAAAGGTAATATGGTGTTATGAGTTGGGTACAAAAGGACAGAATTCCTCATTCAATGCGGGTTTTCATGCTCGTATATATATATATATATATATATATATATATATATATATATATATATATATATATATATATATATATATATAATATAGTGTTGTCCTTGGTTAGAAAGCATTGTTCATATGGAAATATTAATTATTAAAAATAATAATAAGCAATTAGAACGCCAGATAATGCATTTTAGTTTATTAACTTTTTTTTCAATTTAATTTTCGAAGATATACTTCCTCGTCAGAATTACTAAATTTCAAATAAAGATATATAAAAATACTTTTTTTTTCTTTTAGTCCTATATATATATATATATATATATATATATATATATATATATATATATATATTATTTGATTATTATTTTTATTATTTATTAATGTATATATATAAGTAAAATTTTAAGCTGAATTATTTCGACACTTGATTATTGGGGAAATGGTAGTTTTATCTGTACCACTGGAGAGCCATGCATATAACTGTGCTGTTTTTAAATCTCCGAAACAGTTACATGGTAAACAGCTGATGATCCCCGTGTTAATATTAGATGCTTACGTTAAGGTCTCCTGTTTTTGTTTCACTGTTAGATACTTAATCCCCCTTTTTATTTTATTTACTTACTATTATATATTTTATTTATTTATGAATTTTCCAACGAATGTTAAGTCTGCACTATTTTGGATTTAGTTAGTTTCTCTGGGAATTTAAACTGCATTTTTCTTTTTTTTATCTTTTTGTTTAAAATAACTCAAAGCTTCTTTAGACCATATATATATATGTGTTAATATTAGACGCTTAAGGTCTCCTGTTTTTGTTTCACTATTAGATAATTAACCTCCCCCCCTTTTTTTTTTTTTACTTATATTTTTTCATTTATTAATTTTCCAACGAATGTTTTTAGTTAGTTTGTCTGGGAATTTAAACTGCATTTTACATTTTTTTTTAATGACTCAAAGCTTCTTTAGACTATATATATATATATATATATATATATATATATATATATATATATATATATATATATATATATATATATATATATATATATATAGTTGTAGTAGTTACTATATATAAAACGGGAGAGTGCTCAATATCTGTGAGAGCACGTGTAAACATAAGTTTGCAGATTGTAGACGCAAGATCACCGGCTCATGGAGACGAAACGTTTCACACTTTATGTTCATCCAACCTGATGAATGTGCTACGGCACAATCACGTTGACACATCGGTTCCCGTTAGATCACCGAAGTTAAGCGGCGTCGAGCCTCGCCAGTACTAAATGGGTGACCATTTGGGAATACCAGGTGCTGTTTGTGCTCTCTGCTGCTCTCTGCTTATCTCGGCATTGTTTCCAGTCGTCTTGTATTACTATTTGCCATTGGAATCAAGCAATGTCGACTCAGGAGAGCGGTTGTTGGAAATTGCGCAACTCTTGCAATTACAAATTCACGCGCGGGCAGCCCCAGGTGGGGCACTCATACGTCGAAATCGACGGGAGAGTCCATCATATATATATATATTTTCATGGTAAACAACTGACGATCCCTTATATATAAAAACATATATAAAAATATATTTATATTAGAGTATATTCTTGGAAGTAAACTAAAATAGTGATTGCAGTAGATTTATTGACTTACTAGACTAAAATCTTTCAACAAAATTTTTTTTTTTTTTTTTTTTTTTCCAAGTTTTGAAGGTAAAAAGAACTTCCGAGACTATATATATATATATATATATATATATATATATATATATATATATATATATATATGGGAAATAAAAAAGGAAATAAAAAAGGAAAAACCAAAAGATGTTTTTTTTTTATATATTCATCAACGTTTCGATGATAATTTTAATGTCATGCAAGTACATCGAAATATTGGGTTGATATGATGGGTTGATGAGAAAAAGTAGTAGCCGTGTCAACCCAATATTTCGATGTACTTGCATGACATTTTTCTTAAAATTATCATCCTGAGGAAATCTTACAAATAAAGACGAAACATTGATTAATATATAAAAAAAATCGTTTTGTTTTTCCTTTTTCATTTCCCATCACGTCGGATTACTCTCATCCTTCCTTTCTCATATATATATATATATATATATATATATATATATATATATATATATATATATATATATATATATATATATATATATATATATATATATATATATATATGAAGGTTTATAACTAAAAGATAACTTTTAGAGAATTAGACCTATTGTGAGATGAGGAAAGCTCAATATACTGGATAGAGCAATATATATATATATATATATATATATATATATATATATATATATATATATATATATATATATATATATATATAAGTGAGTATAATTTTTTAATATAATTTAAGTACTTTAATAAAAACTTTAAAACTAACTATACTAATTATTTCTAACTTCCGTTTTGTAACGAACCGAGGTAAACAGAGTATTTTCATTCCTTGTTTTTTCCAGTCTTCTAATAATAAAGAATGTTTTGAAACCTGTTAAAAAGTTAATTGATATGGTCGTTAAGATATTCAAAGACAAGGAATTTGATTTTGTTTAAGCATAAAAATGAAAAAGAATTCCCCATTAAAAAACTGGTTATATAATTGAATGAACGTCGATTGATCAAATAAAACAATTTAATGTTACTGAGTTATTCAAACTGGTTATTTTGTGCCTTTCGCCTCTATTATTAAAGACAGAAAAAGACTTAATGGATAGTATCAAAGAAATCATCATCATCATCATCATCATCATCATCATCATCATCATCATCATCATCATCATCATCATCATCATCATCATCAGTTTTTTTAGGGTATTCACACGTAATCGGCTAAAGAGTAGAATCTAATTTTTGGGGGGCTGAGGATAATCGAATTATACTAAAACTTTTAATATTTTTAAAAAGAAGATATTTAATTACCCAAGTTCAAAAAATTGATTTATTTAATTTTCACGGGAGAAGTAAAAACTAAACAAATCAATTGCTTAAAATTAAAATTTTAAAAAGTGATGTATAGTTGAAAAACATAAGATTAAAGAAATAAAGTATGTGTAGATTTCTATATTAACAGCCTCCGCTAACCTCCCCCCAAATAAAATTCTGTTTTTTTAGGCGATTACGTTTGAAAACTGAACACTGGAAAACGGAAAGAATAAAAAACAACAATTATTTTAGAATTTAGAGTGGGCGCTCAGTTTCATATATATTTAACGTAAAATGATCCTCATCTCCGGGCGATTCTAACATGTTAGGGGAATCAATCAATTTTTTTAACCACTAACCTTAAGTCCGAGTGGCCATATCACAACACCACATGTAAAGTAGACCCCCCCCCCCCAAAAAAAAACCCACTACGGATTTAGCTCCCATAGTGAACAAAACGAGAATTTAATTGTTCATTTTTTCATTTGCAATCAATTAAATATTTATAAAAATGAATGCAATAGCGTAAGGGAACAAAATAAATTTTTTAAAATCTTCTTACAAAAATGTTATTACGAAATTAAATCCATCACAATGGATTTCCATTTCTTCGTAAAACAAGTCAGCCATTTTAATATTTTGTTACTTGTTGAAAAAAAAATGAATTACTTAGTGACCCTTCTAAATTTAAAAGGAATCTGTAAACATTTAAACTGTCGAACATAAAGTCATTTCCTGCTTTAAACTTTGCAGGTAATTCTAATGTGTTAAAAGATTGAAAGTTTTGGAAGCTTTTTACATCCAATAATTTTATAGATTCAAACAAAACACAATTATTTATAGTTTTATAACAGTTTGGTTCAATACATAATTTAATGATCAAACGATACCGAATTCATTGAATCCGATTAAAAAATAATTTGGGGAAGA
>OY744524.1:999672-1012172 GCA_963556195.1 Sepiola atlantica
CTTTAATTTGTCATCGTCTTATTACTTGGTGACAATGATCTGTTACATATCCACTATATGCATTCTACAATGCTGATTTATTGCTTCATCTTTAGGCTGGATTTTAATTGGTTAAACCGATACATTATATTGGTTTATAGAAAATTGATGAAAAAACAGACCCTGTAAAGAGATAAATAGGTAAGGGTAAGTCTCTTGCAGACACAACGGGCATTAGCGTGCTTGCATGCGCTACCAAAACGAAGATGCGTCCGGCATGTACTGTATATATTATAATCAATTATCCATGAAACTTAGATACGTACGCATACAATTTCTTTTATGCTGCATACAATGCCTCTTATTCATACACGCTTTGAGCCGCCGTTGTACGTAGACATAAACGGAACAAGTGTTTGTTGACACCCGTACACATGTACAGACACACACACAGACTAATATATAAGTTTCATAGATATCTACATATTCTAATGTATATTGCAATCTTTTCTCCTCATTATCTGTGTGTCTTCGGCGTTAAAGGTGTGATTGAATGTGAGATTATATATAACTCAAGCATTTAAGATGTTACTTATATTACTATCATGATCGTATACGCATTTTTAATTAGTATTGTATAGTTTCATTTTCCAGTATATTTTATTACTATTTCTTATATATATATATATATATATATATATATATATATATATATATATATATATATATATATATATATATATATATATATACTTGTATTCTAAAATAATGTTATGTATATGCGTATCTCCCCCCCTCTCTCTTTCTCTCTCTCTCCCTCTCTCTCTCTCTCTCTCTCTCTCTATATATATATATATATATATATATATATATATATATATATAAAATAATAAACTAAAATTATACTCTTAGAGGATAGAACCTATAGTGAAATGGTTTAAGCTCAATATACGACATAGAGCAATTATAAAGATAAATGAAGGAATAGAGATAAAGATGTGCGAATGACAAATCTATTTCATCTTCGATTGTTCAATGCAAGGTGTACTCGATAAAAAACATGTTTATTTTTCTTTCCTTAAGCCAAGGCTTTTCAAACATTAAAATCTTATCATCAGAGGAATTACATAGATGGATAAGTTGACAGTGGAAAAGCCAAAATTCAAAATTTGAAAAAATATAAAGTAATGGAGAGTAAGAGTATGCGTGTAAAAAAATATGGAGTCTCTGCCAACTTATCCATCTATGTAATTCCTCTGATGATAAGATTTTAATCTTTGAAAAGCCCTGTCTTAAGGAAATAAAAATAAAAATGTTTTTATCGAGTACACCTTGTATTGAACAATCGAAGTTGAAATAGATTTGTCATTCGTACTTATTTATCTCTCTTCCTTCATTTATCATATATATATATATATATATATATATATATATATATATATATATATATATATATATATATATATATATATATACATACATTGATTTAGTGTTTACATCAACAGTGTTCAGTGCAGAAGTAGAGCTTGTTAGTAATATCAAATAAACTTATGCAAATAAGGTACACAAAACGTTTTGCTTGCATTCACAATGGAAATCATCAGGTAATTGGCCTGTTGGTTTCCTCTTCAATCGTATGCTAAGGTACTTAGTCTGAAGATTCCCTGCGAGAATGAAACGCGGACGCCTATGTATAGCTTTACTGCTATAAATATATGTTTATACTTTATATATATGTATATATATATATAACTTCTTTGTACTATAGCAGAAAAAATCCCATCAGAGTGCTCGATTAATTGAGAATTAAAATAAAAAGTAAAAATTAAGAGCGTAATATTTATTTATTTTGGTACAGAATGTTGTACTAATTTTTCTGTACCAATATATATATATATATATATATATATATATATATATATATATATATATATATATATATATATATATATCTTTTTGTAATATAGCAGGAAAAATCCCAGCAGAGTGCTTGATTAATTGAGAATAAAAATAAAAAAATAAAAATTAAGAGCGTAATATTTATTTATTTTGGTACAGAATGTCGTACTAATTTTTCTGTACCAATATATATATATATATATATATATATATATATATATATATATATATATATATATATATATATATATATATATATATATATGTATGTATGTATGTATACACATATATATATATATATATATATATATATCTTTTTGTAATATAGCAGGAAAAATCCCAGCAGAGTGCTTGATTAATTGAGAATAAAAATAAAAAATAAAAAATTCAGAGTGTAATATTTATTTATTTTGGTACAGAATGATGTACTAATTTTTCTGTACTAAAATGAATATATATATATATATATATATATATATATATATATATATATATATATATATAAATAAAACGTGATGTTAGACAAACTATAAACATCTTTTGCATATTGATTGTAGTCAAATTTTCTTTTTCTTCTTACGTGTCACAAGGAAAATTATTTGAACACTAATCACTTTGAATTCCGAGGAGAATTACCTTTTCAACGCATTCAATTAAGACGAAGCAGCATGTCATATATATATATATATATATATATATATATATATATATATATATATATATATATATATATATATATATATATATATATATATAGATAGATAGTATACACCTTTGTTCATGCCAACATTGTTTCGGTTACATATGTGGATGTAGTTCTTAGACCCCATTTACACTAAGCTCTCTTAGACCAAGATGAAAACAAAAAATGGATGAGGCTATAGATGTAACATGTATGCACATATGTAGCCAAATTATTTTGTATAAATAAAATTGATACTCAATGCATATAGAGCTCTATTCGCCACTGAGCACTATTACGTAAGGATTTATAACGTAACTCTTAAGAACAAAACTCCACTGAAAATAAAACACATACACAAATATATTATATATATATATTAATTATTGTTAGTATGTATCTCGTGATGTGAACACTGAGTAAGAAAAAAAATTTCTGCGCAAAAAATAAAAAATTCGTGATTACAGACATGCCCATTGCTTTTTAAAAAAAAGATTATTATTATTTATTTGCAAGCTCAGCAAATTTTGAACCCATGAAGCTGACGTGAATTTCGTACTATTACTTGAATATATATCAATTAATTTTTGCTGGACGCTTCATGCGAGAACGCTAACTATTTTAAAAATTGTCATGAAAAAATAAATTCTTTAAAATGAATATTAAAAAAAATGGAAATCGATTAAACGAACTCATTTCCGTAATAGTTTTTATTCACACGTAAACAAATAACTAAACACAGCCAAAGATCAACATGTGATTTCTATTCAAAAATATTTTAGATCAATGTCTACATTTTGTTTATGATAATTTAAAGATAATTTTCTTTATAAAAAATCACTATAATTTTAGATTAAGTATGATTGAGATATACATGAAAAACAAAAAACAACTTACATACAAGAAAAAACATATGTAAATAATTCGCTAAAACATTTGTATGCATAAGAAATTAATCGATGTAATTCTGAAAAAAAGTATTGCGCCCAAAAGCTTACTAAAGGCTCAAACGCACACGCACACTAAAAAGTTATTCTCTTTCTTGTTAGATGTGAACACATTCTTACGAGCACAAACGGGAGGTCACTTTGGTGAAGTGCATGACGGCGTGGACTGACGACCTAGGTGTGCCAAGTTCGAATCCTGTCGGTACCACATCTTTCACTTATATTGACAACCTCCACGTTATCCCCCCCCCCCTACCATGAAAATATCGGGAAAACAATGTTAACACTAGAATCAACGTGTACCATGCTGCTTTATAGAAATTTACTTTTTAGAGAACAAATGTCGGATTTAGTTAAAAAACGATCGACCTTGTAAAGACCCCCCTCCTCCATTATAACTACCCTAACCCTAACCCCTTTTTTTAATAATATAAAATTTTATTCCAGGACAAGAAATACAATTTCAAACCAACAATAAATAAACAATCATGGCTGTCAATTGTGAAGACAAACCATTTTAACTATAAGAAGACAATTGAATAAAGTCAATGGTGACAACGGTTCTTTAAATTACGCTATTGACAATTTCTCTTTCTAAGGATAACAAATATGATGTTATTGTCATATTTCATAGAGATTGAAGAATAAAAATCACAATATTACAAATCTTGCAATACAAACTTTGTCAAATTTGCGGAATAAGTCAGATTCAATTCTCGATATGTAATTATGTTTCGTTTATTATTTAATAAAAAAAGCAAACTTAGTGAATACATACTTAGCAAATAGTGTCAAAAGTACTAAAAATAACCAGAACTCACGGACTATCTGATTGAAGACCCTTACATTTCGGAGCCCTAGGCTTCAGCTGATCTCAGACAAAAACTACTCTGATTTTTATTCATCTTCCTCTCACAGCGGTAAGATGTGACACAAGGTCGGGAAAGTGGGGTTTGAAAAGCCAGCGCCCGAGAAGGTGAGAACTCTGGCCTACAAAAAATGCCTGGTCAGCCCTATCGGCATTCCCCGCTAGGGGCGCCTCAGACAGTAAGCAGCAAATTTACTCAACCCCAAAGAGGGGAGGCAAAGCCTGGGAGGGTGGATCTCCTAGAACTGCACAGGACAAACCCAGAAACCGGCGGAATCAAGACCCGAAGGCCAAGACGATACCGGTCTATAGGGTGTAGTATCCATCGGAACAGATACTACACTGTGATCCCAGCCAAAAGGCCAAGACGCAGATTGCTGATATTAATGAGACATTAACCCAATTAAATCTGTTCGTATCATTTTTTTTTACTTCGTCAGAAAGGACTAAAAATAGTAAAAAATGAGGTAATAATAGACTTAAATTTGAATAAGTTTTGAATAGAAAATTTGGCAAATAAGCAAACGACTTGATGTTAATAATAACAACTGATGAAGAAGAGAAAGTTATTTCTCTTCACTTTGCATCTTTTAGATTAAACGAAAACTATTGCGAAGCTCCACAACAAAGTTTTCTACGACAATAAAGAATGTTACTTTACTGTCATCAACAGTTTCTCTCCTCCTCCTCTCTCTTATAAATTATTTATGCACAAACACACACGCATACACACACACATATGCATATAGTACTTAAATCAATTGCGTGTTTTCACGCCCTTTTATGATCATCAGATGCATTAACACGCGAATTGGAGGACCAATTCGAGATTGTTTTTTGGCGAATATGACCTGAAATTCGTGCGTTAAACTATCTGATAATCGCAAAAAGCGTGAAACTATTGTTATGACATATTAAAATCACGTGATTCTTTTAAATACTATAAAGCTCTTTCTAAGAAGGTATAGATCACTGTATACAAATTCAAACCTTAAAATTTAAGCCGGCTAAAAAGTCGTTACTTACAGCCATCAGCATATATATATATATTAAATTGATGACACCTTAAATAATGTTAGAAGCAAACTAATATAATAACTGTAAAAACTAAATTGACTTACATGAGTGATTTTCCACTGAACGACTTGGGACTTAAGGTTTTTTTATTTTTTATTTATTTTTTATTTTTTTATTTTTAATGGTTGAGACCATTATATATATATATCTATATATATATATATATAGATATATATATATATATATATATATACTTATGGACTTATGGCTGCGAGTAACGATATATATATATATATATATATATATATATATATATATATATATATATATATATATATATATATACATATACTGTTACTCAAAGCCATCAGTAATATACATATATATATATATATATATATATATATATATATATACATATATATATATATATATATATATTAAAATGTTGAATTAAATTGAATTATCGTTTAATAATAATAATCTATCGTGATAATATAAAGCTCAATATATTGAATAGATCAATCAATTCTAGATATGAAAGATGAGAATAAAAAATTGTAAAAATACAATATTTATTAAAACATCAGAAGTTCAAAACAAGGAATTCCATATCCTTAATCCATGGATATGAACCTCTTTGCATTGAACTTCTGATGTTTTAATAAATGTTGTATATTTACAATTTTTTATCCATATCCTTCATCCCTAGAAATATATATATATATATATATATATATATATATATATATATATATATATGAAAGATTTAAAGAAAGAAAAATGAAGATTTAAAGAAAGAAAGATGAAGATAAACCATTGCATAAAATTACATAAAATTACGTAAAGTTACATAAAATTAATACAAATTTTATTACATGGAACATTCGATTAAATAAAATTTGTATTAATTTTATGTAACTTTACGTAATTTTATGTAATTTTATGCAATTTCTTATTTTCATCTTTCTTTCTTTAAAATTGATTGCTCTACTCAACGTATTGAGCTTTACTGTATCGCGATAGATCACTTTACGATACTTCACTTATCGTTAATTCTATTATCATTGTATATATATATATATATATATATATATATATATATATATATATATATATATATATATATATATATATATATATATATATATATATATAAGTTTTAGTACTTTAAGTTTATACAACGAACAATTGCCCCACCCTGACAAATCTCAATGAATAAAATACTCTATAGAAAAGCTGAATTAAATTGACATAGATAATTCAACCGGTTATCGATTAGTTTCACAAACCAATAAATAATCATTTCCATTCAATGATTAATTCATGATGACATATAAAAATATGTGGCCGATAAAAAATTGCAAGAAAACGTAGTTTGAAAAAAATAATTTTTTGTTTTTGTAAAGTTACCCAAATGAATTTAATATTTCTTGAAATTGTTTCACTTTTATTTTCATCATGAAAAATAGAATAAATAAACCTACAAATAAAACTAAAACTACAAATGAAACTACAAATACATATAAAACTACAAATATAAATAAAACTACAAATACAAATATAACTGCAAATATAAATAAAACTACAAATACATATAAAACTACAAATAAAAATAAAACTATGAATACAAATAAAACTACAAATAAAAATAAAACTACTAATACAAATAAAACTATGAATAAAACTAAAACTAACCCTGAAAATATAAATAAAACTACAAATATAAATAAAACTACAAATATAAATAAAACTGCAAATAAAAATAAAACTACAAATCCAAATAAAATATAAATATAAATAAAATTACAAATAAAACTAAAACTATGAATAAAACTAAAACTACAAATAAAAATAAAACTACAAATACAAATAAAACTACAAATAAAAATAAAACTACAAATACAAATAAAACTACACATAAAAATAAAACCACAAATATGAATAAAACTACAAATATAAATAAAACTACAAATACAAATACAAATATAACTACAAATACAAATAAAACTACAAATAAAACTAAAACTACAAATATAAATAAAACTACAAATAAAAATAAAACTACAAATACAAATAAAACTACACATAAAAATAAAACTACAAATAAAACTAAAACTACAAATATAAATAAAACTACAAATACAAATATACATAAAACTACAAATAAATATAAAACTATAAATACAAATAAAACTATAAATATTAATAAAACTACAAATAAAAATAAAACTACAAATAAAAATAAAACTACAGATATAAATAAAACTACAAATAATAATAAAACTACAAATATAAATAAAACTGCAAATAAAAATAAAACTACAAATCCAAATAAAATATAAATATAAATAAAATTACAAATAAAACTAAAACTATGAATAAAACTAAAACTACAAATATAAATAAAACTACAAATACAAATAAAACTAAATATATAAATAAAAGTACAAATATAAATAAACCTAGAAATACAAATAAAACTACAAATACAAATAAAACTAGAAATATGAATAAAACTACAAATATAAATAGAACTACAAATAAAAATACAAATATAAATAAAACTACAAAAATAAATAAAACTACAAATAAAAGTAAAACTATAAATACAAATGAAACTAGAAATACAAATAAAACTACAAATATAAATAAAATACAAATATAAATAAAACTACAAATAAAACTAAAACTACAAATAAAACTAAAAATAAAAATAAAACTACAAATTCAAATAAAACTGCAAATACAAATAAAACTAGAAATAAAAATAAAACTAGAAATACAAATAAAACTACAAATATAAATAACACCTGCAAATACAAATAAAACTGCAAATACAAATGAAGCCAACGCTTCCGTGTTTTGTTTCTGCGCATTCGAATAAAAAAGCAGAAATATTGTGCAAATTACATTGCCATGAATCGTAAAACACTTGCTATGCACGGAAAAGTGTTAAGAAGATATAATCAATATTTACACAATTTAATTCTTGAATTTTCGTTAAGTAAATAAATAAAAAGAGATACAAAATCAGCTGAAAACATTAAATAATAAAAAAGCGATGCCCTTCCAATGTTTGTGCACCTCCCCCCTCCTCCCCCAAAAAAACAAATACACACAAACTATATATATTAATGAATAGAATAATACAATTCTGAAAAACAAAAACAGTGACAACAACAACAACAACAACAACAACAACAAAACAACATAAGAAACAAGTTCTAAAAAGAAAGAAAAGTTGCAAAAAATACTCCACAGCCGGAATGTCAGCTAGAAAGAAAAGTATCATGCAGTCGAGTATTTTTTTTTTTACTTCAAATCGAAATTATTGATTTCAACTTTAAAAAAATAATAAAGAAAATTGAATTTTGTACACACACACACACGCACGCGCACACACACCCACACACAAACACACACATATACACACACACGCGCACGCCCCCCCCCACACCCACCCACACACACATACACACACACTCTCTCTCTCTCTCTCTCTCTCACACACACACACACACACAGGTTGTTTAAACCAGAACACCTGTTTAAATCAATAATTTATATAAAAAATCTTAATTCAATTTTCGTAGACAGTAAACAATTATTAATTTATAAACTTTTACATAATCATTTATTTGTTGATTAATTATAAATGGAATAATACATTTTAGGGAGGTATTATCTCCATATTAATAAAATTATGTGACCAATTCTCATTTGTCTATGTACGTTCTTCTCGACTCTACGTGACTTGCACATATTATTACTCGATTATTTACTGAAATAAAAAATGCCATAACGTAAAGTACTAAAACGAAACTAAATTAAAAATCCTATACAAAAATAATTTAATTACGAAATTAAATCCATCAGAATGCATTTTAATCTTTTCTTAACAGTTGAAAAATAAAAAAATGACGTACGTTGTAATTCTTCGAAATTTGGAAAGCATTTAAAAGCATTGACACTGTTATTTTTTTCTGGTTTTAAAATTCTTAGACAATCGTCATGTATTACAAGATTGAAAGTTCTGGAAGCTATATGCATCGAATAATTTTATGAATAAATATTAAAACAGCGTTAAAAAGTAGTTATAGTT
Source organism: Sepiola atlantica (assembly GCA_963556195.1). NCBI lineage: Eukaryota > Metazoa > Mollusca > Cephalopoda > Sepiida > Sepiolidae > Sepiola > Sepiola atlantica. Next base: position 1,009,170 of record OY744524.1, read on the forward strand.
TTTATAAACATTTTGGTCGATTACAAATTCAATGAATAAATTATATCGCAGTAATAATTACATTCAACTTTCAGAATTCTATTAAAAAAATAATTTGGTTAAAAAAATAACATTGAAAAAAAGGCGAAAGAAAAAGTAAAATAAAGACTCCCGGGCGACGTCGGGTAGATGCAGATATTTATTTATAGTCGATCGGGTACGGGTGTGGATGGGTAGGAGGGGCGTGCCCGGTTTTTATCATTGCGTGTGTGTGTGTGTGTGTGTGTGTGTGTGTGTGTGTGCTGACGCTTGACATTCGACGCTGAACGAAAAATATATTTTTTAAGTCATAACAGAGAGACAAATAAAAATGAAATTAATTGATATATATATATATATATATATATATATATATATATATATATATATATATATATATATATATATATATATATATTGTTTTGTTTACTTACGTTTTATCGGCTTCGGATGGGACTGTTTCCTCCGAGACATGTTAAAACTCCACTGACATCCGCTTCAATTGGCCGGTATTTGGCTTCTCCCTTCTTCAACCAAGCCATGCGCTGTCACCTCTAACCTCTCTCACCTCTGACCTCTTTCCTCCTACTCGCGCTCTTCAGGCTATACTCCTCCTCCCACTCCTCCTCCTCCCTTCAAAAGTTAACTTTTTTTCTTTCTTTTTTAAACCACTTTTTCTTTCACATTTTCTTAACTTTAAAAAAATTTTCCCTTTTGTTTTTCAATTTTTTTCCCGTCCACTTTATTTTCGTCTTAAATCTTGAAGATTTTTTTTCAGTTTTTTTTGTTGTTGTTGTTATGAATAAGATTGTTTCTGTTATAGTTAAATGCTTATAATACAATTTGAAAACGATATTTCTTTTTTTCCAATTTAAATAATTTTTTTCTTTTTGAAAATTATTTTTCGTCTTTTTTCGTGTTGCAATTCGTCCCCAGATATTATTACAGTTAAACTCCCCAAAAGAAAAAAAATCTCTCAAATAATTTCGTAACACAAAAACTAAACTTATCAACCAATTAAAATTAACCACTGCAACAGAACATACTTTAAAAAAAAATGCACCACAGAGATGATCACAGCAAATTGTAAATCACCACAGCGCCATAACAATAACACAATTTTGCAATAACTTCCTCAAATATTGAACGTTTATGACAATCAATTTATTTAGCGTTTGTTTATTTTTTTAGTGCCAATTTTCTGTACAAGCGATCTATTTACGCACGCATATTGTCTGACCGTTCACGACACGTGGTTTAAAGTGTTTTCAATACAAGACTGATAAATACTTACAGAGATAATTCTTTTTTTTTTTGTTATTTATGGGTAAACACACGTTTGTTATCGGAATCGAGAGAAATTAGAACCAGTTTTGTTTAAATGACAAAACAAAAAAGTTAATAATACAAGAAGAAATGCACTTCCTATTTTAATAATAATAATAATAATAATAATAATAATAATAATAATAATAATAATAATAATAATAATAATAATAATAATAATAAATAGTAGTAGTAATATTAATACTAATAACAAAATAATAATAATGATGATAATAATAATAACAACAACAACAACAACAACAATAATAAAGCCGATAGTTGCACACCCGCAATTTTGGACTCGACTCTTGCTCTCTCTCTCTTTTGCAGCGAATTATCTGTGTCTGTGTGTATAATACCAAAACAAAACACCACAGATTTCCCTCTTTCGACAAGTCTTCTGTTTTTGTAACGAATTAAATAAGTAATTGCAGGTATCCGTGTTTAAACACATCAAGTCGTTGTGTCCAAGTAGTCCTTTAGTTTGGGGAAAAAAATCCGTAAAACTGTGTTAGCCTTAAAAGGTTAAACCCACTTATTAAACAATACAGTTTATTACTGATATCCGTTTTTGTTTTGTTTGTACAGCGTTGACCGTAACATAGTCACAAAACAATCACAAACATTTTGTTTTATAGTAATATATAAACTCATGAATGTAACATTTTCCCCCGGAAATAACGTCAATGTGTCGTTGTAATAAATCTATTTAAAAAAACAAACAGAAAAATAACCTTTATCTTCCGCGTGTCCGTGTTGTTTTTGTTTGTAAATACAATATTCCTTTTTATGTCGGTAATAATGACAATGCCGGTGTTGTTTTTGCATACAGTTGATATCATAAATAATAACAACAACGATAATAACAATAATGATATAATAATGATGATGGTAATAACCACGGCATAAAAGATGTCCTTTTTTTTTTTTGGTTTATACGTCCTCGGGTTCAATTATATACAATACATGTAAACAAATGGGTGACAAAAAGTAGGTAGCCATCAGCCGGCTCCTTCCTTTTTTTTTCTTCTCCCTGCTACGATTGCAGTTGTGTGTTGTCAGTAAGTTTCCCAGAGATGAACTGAGCGTCGAAGACTCTCAACTAGACACACACACGCGCATAATCACAGAAAAGACAGACTATATTGGCTAAAACAAAACTTTAACTACTATAACATTACATGCAGGGTTGCCTCTGCCGTTTCGACTTCTGCCACCATTTTGAAAATATGGCTACCCTTCTTCTTCTTCTTCTTCTTCTTCTTCTTCTTCTTCTTCTTCTTCTTCTTCTTCTTCTTCTTCCCCCTCTCTCTCTCTCTCTCTTTTTCCTCTTATCTCACGTTCTATCTCTATCTGACAATCTCTTTATCTATCTCCCTAGCACTACCTCCCCATTCCTCCGATTCGAGACCGGGCCCTTGTGCAAGCTTATCGCACCAGGCTATCTCTCGCTTTTATCTTAATCGTCTCTCCTTCTCGCCCCTTCCCCCTTCGCTCTTCTTTCTCTCGCCCGTTATCGGGCTTTCCTATCTTTCGTTCTTGTCGTCATCGTTTCCCTTTCTTTCGTCCTCGCCCAGTCAGTCATGTTTATCTGAAAATCTCTTATCAGTCCAGGACTTTATTTTTCTCTTTTTCCAGTTGTTTCTTTCTTCCTAGTTG
>OY744524.1:1017172-1044672 GCA_963556195.1 Sepiola atlantica
GATAATGGAGTTTACATCGACGAAACCAAAACACCATTCCGAGCCCGATTCAACTACAATATATATCCGGTAAAAGTCTCCTATCGCTCCATTGGCATGACACTACGGCCTTCTAGGACACATACAAGATAACATCAAGTGCCTCCTAATAGACACGTAATTCCCCTAAACTAAAATACGCAAATAAAAGAAATCAAATGAATCCTCAAATTCACAGACATCACAGGACTTAACACAGACCTAGGTTTTCTAAACCTTTATAAATACTTTCGCAACTGACAACAATAAATCGCTAGTCTAATTCATACAATAATTATAACCTATAATTAAACAACAATTAAAATTGGAGCTGCACATAGCACAATATATACAAACCAATACCGTTAAACTTTTTTAACCAATAAAACGAAATAATATAAATATAGAGAGAATCAAATACATATAATAACTCTAAAACATACGATCTAATTTAGTTTTTTTTTCAAAAAGTAAATAGACACACATAGAATGACACTAACTTAGCAGAACATAAGATATCAGATACAAAATAGCATCGTTATTGTTTTTATTCACAAGATAAAGGTAAACAGATACGATTCAAAACAACAGCGGAAGTGGCTGTTAACAGTTTTGCAGATAACTTATACAAAACTATTATAAGTAAATATTCAAATTACCACACCTGTTTTTACTAACAGCTTCTAAACACATTTAAATAACACTTAGCCGACATTTACCCATTTTCCCCCGAAAAGCATATGATTGTCAAATGTTTAGCATATCAATACCCTGTACACAATCGACCTCGTTTCTGTTTTCTTATAACTCTCGTCATTTCTGACGAAGAACGCAGGGCATTTAAAATATTGAATTATGATAAAAAAATTATTAAAAAACGACATCATTTTATGCTCCAACCACCACTCACTCATCATTATCAAAATATATTTCTAGTAGCATACTAATAGCAAACTAATCTCTCTCTTTCTCTTTCTCCTTCTCTCTATTTCTCTTTCTCTTTCTCTTTCTCTTTCTCTTCTCTCTCTCTCTCTCTCTCTCTCTCTCTCTCTCTCTATATATATATATATATATATATATATATATACATACTGACTATTCCCGTAAGGATGAAATGTATACGTAAGTAGATAAAAACAAACATTTATAATTATTTGTCGCCCCCAAAATGTAAGCTGAACACTGTAGTGAGTAGTATTAACATAGCCGCCACCCTAGCTTAAAATGAACGTTCTTTCAGTAGTGGATGCTTTTAATAGGTTTAATCTCTCGCTGATTTATCGGGTTGTGGCTAAGATCAAAGGGTGTTATCTGTTACGATGGATACTGCACGCTGGTCTGTCCTGTGCAGTTCTAGGAGGTCCACCCACCCAGGCTTTGCCTCCCCTCTTTGGAGAGGAGTAAGTTTATTGCTTACTGCCTGGGGCGTCCCTACCGGGGAATGCCGAGGGGGCTGCCTAGGCAATTTTTAAATGGCCAGAGTGCTCACCTTCTCGACCGCTGGCGTATCTAATCCCACTTTCCCGACCTTGTGTCGCATCTTATCTTGTCGGAGGTAGATAAATAACTTATCGGGTAGTTAATAGTGGCCGCGTGGGAATTTAAGTCATAAATATGACTCGTGTTCCGGAGTTCAAGTCCTGCGACCGGTATAAATAATCACCTCCACACTGACGATTTCCGTAAGGAAGAAACGTATTAGTATGTAGATAAGACAAACATAATATATATATATTTCACTTATAAAATAGATCATTCAAATTGGATTTTTATAAAAAGTAATTTTTACGGGATTTTAAATTAGTAATAATAAAGTCTCCTGTCATTTAACGAGTTAGAGTGATATTTTCCCGTAAAGTTGGCCCAAAAAATAAACCGGTCCATTAAAAAAGGTTTTTTCAAAATAGAAAATAGATTACTGATAACGATATTCCGTAGTAACATTTATTTATGGAATATAGAATAATATTCCCCACAGAGAGTTGCAAACAGACACAGCCGTTAAGGAAATATTTTAAATGATTTAAAATAATAACTAGATTTTTGTAGAAAACTTTTTTATAATAACATTTTATTTTTGATATATGAATAATCTTTTAAAAACAAATTCTGCGGGATAGGCTTTTTTCGCTTCGTTAAACAACAAAACGATAATAATTCGGCAGTTAATTAAATAAAGGATATTTTCCCAAAATGTAAAATAACGTCCCAGACACTAGATAATTAATTTCTATAAAGAATAGGTTTAATAATAAATATTTTTAGAAACAGTATTTTGAATAAATAGTTTCTATCTACTAATTAAGATTTTTTCTTAATGTAAGGGAGTTTTCTGCGAGATTGACATTCAACTCGTCGTGTGTTTGTTTCGAAGGGTAAGAAATCAGCCATTGAAATAAGGCTCTTTGAACTCGGACGAACATTTGTGTTGACTTTTCTTTGTGAGAAGTTGGATTTAGAATTCCTATACTATCATTGGATTGGAATGGTAACTTGTGAGCGGTATCTTGAATGATTTAGTTCTTTTGTTTTTTTTTGTGGGGGGGGGATTTTTTCATCATTGTGCCGGCCGACGTGAAAGTGTATTATCGCACATTGTTCCGGTTTTTGGTTTTCTTGAATGTATTTTGGACCGATTATTTGCTTGTTGGCTTGGTGGAAGAAATAATGCACGAGCTACTTTTCTAAGACTTTTCTAGGACTTTCTTTTTTTATCGTTGTTCTTCCTTGTTTTTTAATTTTTTACTTTTATTTTTATTTTTCCTCTTCTCTTCTTAAGTGACCTCAACTATTGCAATGCCACATTGTGTATTGTCGGCAGTTGAAACCAGTATTCCAGACATTTAATTTCCCTGATGATCTGCCAAGCAAGTAACTGCTTGGTAGTGAAACACGTGTAGGAAAAACCATTTAATTTGAATAAATAGTATTTGTAAGAAAAAATATCTTTAATGGTGATCATTGGTGTCCTGAAAGGAATGCTTTGGTAAGCCTTCATAAAATCATATATATATATATATATATATATATATATACTAAGGTTTCATTCCCTAGGGAATCGTCAGGTTAAACTATATATAGAGATAGACCGACATATGAGAAGAAGGGAATTGCTCTGAGAGAGAAATAGAGAGAGAGAGGTTTGGAGAGAGAAAGAGGTGGGGTTGGGAGAGAGAGACGGAGAGAAACATAGAGAAGGAAAGAGACAAAGAGAGACATAGAGAGATAGGGAGAGTTAGAATGAACTAAAGTGTTTTTTTTATTAAAAATAAATTGGTTACGAATAGATCGAATTTGCGGGAGTTAACAAACATTTTCGGTGATTAAAATAGGATTTAATCATTACAATAGAAGGAAAGAACACAAGAGAAAAGAATGATCGAATCAGTTAGCATGTGAAATAAGAAGAAAAGGATTAATAGCAAAAATCGCTCGCCTGTTGGGGGAAAAATTGGTCGAAGATCAAATTCTAAGAAGAAGAGAGGAAGTAAAAAAAATGGTGAAGGACAGGTCATTGCGATAAGAGAGGAGAAGGGGCGAATCAGGAGGCAGTAATCAAAGAAAGTGGGAACAACGAAATAGTGTTCATAATCATGAACGGCGGCACCGGGGGGGGAGGGGCAGGGGGCTCAAGCCCCCCCCCTTTTTTGACTTGGCCCCTCACCCCACTTTACGGTCATCAATAATGAAGTTATATTTGCATGTGTTTAACCGGGCCCCCCACTTTTTAGGAGACCCCTCCCACACTTTTATAACTGTCCCGCCGGTCCTGCTATGGTACGTGAAATACGCAGTTAAAGTATAAATTCAGTTTAGAGCTTAGCTAGCAACGAGAAAAAACGCACCAGAAGTCGAGATTTGTGTACCCTGACATCAGGCTTGAATCGTACCCCGTCTCTCTCTTTTTAATTCAGGCGGTATCAAGAATAAACTATCCTGAGCGAAGGCACGGGTATTTTAATCAAAATCCTTATGAACAAATACACGATTGGTTATACAAAAGCCGAAGGTTTTATAATTACTGTATCAAAAGTTAAGTAACTTGGAGATAACCCTTTCCGGCATAAACTTCCACACGAAAATATAAAAATGAAAACAAAGAAAAAAAAACTGCTTATTAATCACACACCACAGAAAATGTAAAAGCTATTTCAAGTCGTCCCGAAACTTTTCGTTTTTGTTTCAGATCGAGATTACGTTCGATGCGGCCTTGTGTTGATATTTCTTAAAAAACGGTGTATATGCCATTTTGTCTCTCTCAACAATTATTCCGATCTTCCTGAAAAAAAAAACAACCTTTTATTCAGGAGTACATATTGCTTAAATGTTTTGTATTTTTCTTTTTTCTTAAAGTAAATAAATTCTTATTAATTTACACAGCGCTGATCACTGTTGTTTATCTTGGCAGGAAAGTTTTGAAAAAAAGACTCGATTTTCGTTTTCGTTTTTTATTGATTTCTATTTGTCTCATGTTAAGAAAGCAGTTACTACTTTTCTGCATAAGTCCCAGCAGATTAGATGATCGACAACCAACAGGTCGTAACATAGGTTATGCCTACGACCAGCTATTATTTCGTGACAAAGTCGGAACACGGGTTAAGGTTAGGGTTGGAGTTAGGGTTAGGGTTGGAGTTAGGGTTAGGGTTGGAGTTAGGGTTAGGGTTGGAGTTAGGGTTAGGGTTGGGGTTAGGGTTAGGGTTAGGGTTAGGGTTAAGGTAAAGGTTAGGGTTAGGGTTAGGGTTAGGGGTAAAATAAAACGAAGAAAGCATAAAACTTATAAACGACAAAAATGATGAAAAATAATATGAACAAAAAACTCACTAAAACGGGTTGTTTAAATTTTATTGTCAAGAAGAACAATTCATTCATCAAAATGTTCGTTTGGTTTTACTTTGATGATTTCAGAGTAAAGGAAATAATACGTTCTCATTAAGTAATCTCCGGTGACGCCATTTTCAAAAAAACATTTCCAGCGGACTGCATTTTTCTAAAAGAGATAGATACATGATTTTTGTTCCGTCAGGCATGACCGGGTAGAAGTGGTAATTATCATGGTATTCTTAATTATTATCTCCTGTAGTGAGAATTCAATCATCAACCTCCACAAGACTGGCAATTAAAACTTTATGTTAATCAACGCCTTTACCCGTTGCGCAACCGATCCATGTGGTTAAAAGCTTTAGTTATCAATCAGTTTAAATGAAGTTGAAAGTTCAATCTTTACTTCAGGCGATACTAACTAAGAATAACATAATAATAAACACTTCTATCCGGTCATGGCTGAAGGAACATGGATTAAATAAAGGGTTGTTTGAAATTCTATATAAGTTCCCGAATTCGAAAGATTCTCAATATTATTATTATGATTCTCAAGTTTCAAAGGATGCACCTGAAGAATGTCGGAGATTACGTTAGCCAGAACTTTGTGAAATTAACAATAACTCTCCCTCTGTCTGTCTGCCTGTCTGTCTGTCTGTCTGTCTGTCTGTCTGTCTGTCTGTCTGTCTGTCTGTCTGTCTCTCTCTCTCTCTCTCTTTCTCTCTCTCTCTCTCTCTCTCTCTCTCTCTCTATATATATATATATATATATATATATATATATAGCGAGATAGAGAAAGAGGTTCACGTAGCTATATGGCATGTTGCAGCATTCGTTAAACACTCTCGATAGTCCACTGTCTGTGCCTGCTAACGATAAATATAAGCTTATTCCCTTTCTTCACGTGGTAGTTTGTCGCTTGCTTGCGGAGTCTAGGGTGATTCTCTAACTATCATCTAAATTATCATCTCCTACACTGATGATAGCAGAAGCTTGAAACGCCGGCGTGCGTATGTAAGTAAAATAATTATATATATATATATATATATATATATATATATATATATATATATATATATATATATTACTATTTCATGTATTCACATAAAATTTTATAAGGAGATATAATTTTTTATGTATTAATTTTCAGTATTTACTTCAACAGTGCTTGATACGTAGATTTTAGCCTAAAGATTCCCCCGGGTATGAAACGCGGGAACCTCTGTGTAACTTAATTGCCATAAATATATTTTAATAACTTACGATATATATATATATATATATATATATATATATATATATATATATATATATATATATATATATATATATATATAAATACAATTAAATTATTTATATCTATATGCAACGTCGTTTCAAGCTGATGCTTTCATTGTTGCTTACGACACCGCGCTCTACTCTCGTCATGTGGGTAAAACGGACGCGCATATACACAAAGCAATGGCTGAATCCTTAGAAAGTTACATCTTGTCTGTAGTGGAACGGTAACATTTACTGCTGCTAAGATAACTCTCTTTTCCTCCAATAACTACAAGAACCCACTTCAACCACCGATTGCCATGGAAAATAACACATTTCCTGAGAGTCCAAGATTCAAACTCTTCGGCCTAACATTGACAGGTAACATGAATTGAAACAAATACACAGAAGACATTGCTAAGGCTGGTGCCAAGAAAGTGGGATCCCTCTACCGAGTTAGAAAACTTCTCACACCTGACAGTATCCTATATCTCTACAACGCCACCATCTGCTCATGCATGTAGTATTGTTGTCACATCTGGGCAAGTGTACTATCCACTAGTGTCTCCCTATTAGATAATGTCCAAAAAAGTGTCGCTAATCTAATAAGTCCCTAACTATCTACTAAGCTCCAGCCCCTGTCCCATCGCCGCAATGTTGCGTCCTTCTGTTTGTTTTAAAAGTATTTCAATGGATTGTGCTTCGATGAACTTGTTGCTTTGGTGTCCCTCGACGTAAATACACAAGACCAACCACACAATCAACTAAATCTCATCCATTTACTGTGAAAGTCCCCAGATGTCGAAAAGCCTTCTACTCCAATAGCTTATTTCCTTGAGATGCCGGCCTTTGGAACTTCCTCACTGTGCCCTGTTTCCACGACTATACCGACATCCAGAAATTTAAAACTAATGTGAACAAGCATCTAGTTGCACAGCTCCAAGTTTAGGATGACCCCCCCCCCCAACCTTCAGCCTAATTTTCAGTAGCCCCTTACGTCTACAATGGCAACTTGCCTTGTTTGGGGGGGAACTATACATATATATATATATATATATATATATATATATATATATATATATATATATATATATATATATATATATATATATATAGTTCCCCCCAAACAAGGCAAGTTGTATATATATATATATATATATATATATATATATATATATATATATATATATATATATATATATATATAGCCTGACGATTCCCCCCGGGGATGAAACACGGGAGCCTCTGTGTAGCTTGATTGCCATATATATTTTCATTGCTTACTACCTAGCTCTACTTACGTATCGAGCACTGTTGAAGTAAATACTGAAAACTGATACATAAAAAATTATATCTCCTTATAATATTTTATGTGGATACATGAAGTACTAATATATATATATATATATATATATATATATATATATATATATATATATATATATATTGTCCTTCGATCACCTCTTGACCATGATGTAACAGGTGACATTAAAGGTAAACTTACACGAGAATTGGTGGGAAAAGCGGATAAGGAATGTATTACAAACATATATTTTCACACACACACACACACACACACACACACACACACACACACACACATATATATATGTATGTACTTCCACCCCGTCACACAAAAGTTACCGAGTAAAACACGTGCTCTTTTCTAGCTCTAAGACGAAATTTCAAGTAGTGAAAGAAAGCGATGAGGCAAACAGCAAGTCCAACAATCACGTAAGATTTATCCCGCTGTCTGAAATGCATTCGGAAAGAAATCATCCACTCTACAAGAACAAAAGCCAACGGTAGGCGTGTTTTCTTTAGGTCATCAGAAATTATAACAATAATTTATCTATGAAAAATCAAATTACTGACGTACTTCTATGATTTGATACTTCAAATCATAGAAGTACGTCAGTAATATATCCAAATAAATAGCGTGTGCGAACACTGGCGAATAATACTTGTTGGGGTCTACACTAAAAATCTATAAATTTCGATCGATATTTTTTCTCTCACTTTTTCTCGCGCTACTCTTCCTTCCACCCTCGCTCCAGAATTTCTTTAACGCTTTTTTGTTTTGTTTAAAAAGGCATCAATTTTTTACATTAAAGCCATTTTCTACCACAATTTAAGGTCGATTTCACGACAATAATATCAGTTGGTTTTGAAGATGTGTTTATGTTATAACTTTTACTACTCTGTTTACATAGTTATCTATATTTCTTTTCATGTTTAAATCTTTCCCAAAACAGAGCAAGAATCAAATTAAGTAAACCAACACGAAATCACATAATCACCGCTGCAATAATTTATTTCGACCCACCGGCCATATTCAAGTATCCAAGCGAGGCGATTACATGTTTAAAAATGTAATCGCCTCACTTGGATGCTTGAATTAGGCCGGTGTGTCGAAATAAATTATTGCACCGGTGATTATGTGATTCCGTGTTACTTTACTTTATATATATATATATATATATATATATATATATATATATATATATATATATATATATATATATATATATATATACAGGGCTTTACGCGCTCCACTACTTTTGGAGCTGCTCCCGCTCCTGCTCCAACGCCATAAATTGGAGCTGGCTCCTCTCACGCTCCCCATTTACAAAAAGGAGCTGCTCCTGATCCAACTCCTATAAAACAGGAGCGGCTCTTTTTCGGCGCTCCATAATGAAAATGTACCTTCTTTCATAAACGTTCTATTCTGCCAATGAATGGTCGAAGGATAGGGGTGGGCGTCAAAGGATCTCATCGATATGGGTTGGGATGTCACTTTAAGTGTAAGACCGTAAGATAATATTTAACAAAATTTCGCTAATATTTTGAGAGTTATAGGAGAACATGTCGGACGAAGTATAGGATTATACGTAAATTTTCGTTTCCTGAGGTATAAAATAGAAACAGAAAAATCCCTGAAGTATTTTAAAACAATTTTAATTTTCATTACATTAACAACCTATTTTTTCAGGAAAGGAAAATTTGACCCGATATTTTTTCTATTTAATTTAGAAGGGAATTTAGATTTGTTTTAAATAAATAAAGTTTTACTTTTAAACATTATTAGTGATTATTTTCTTTTGTAAAGAAAACATTTCTCTGGAAGAGGAGAGACAGCCAGGACAGCATTACTCGTCGTGTTGTTGTTTAATATTTGTTTGTTTTACGAACGTAACTATATTGTATAATGTATATTGTTATTTATAACAGAGAAACGCGCAAGTTCTTTCAAACAAATCGATTCATCCATTTTTTCTATTGTACAATGAAGTTTATTTTTTAAAGATTGAATAAAAAAAGTATTTTTCATAAGTTGCCCCCAAAATATCAATAAATTGTCAATAAACAATTCAGAGATCACTTTATTTCATACAAAATATCTGGCCTAGATCTTTGGAGTTGAAAAAATATCGGGTCAAATCACCCCCCCCCCAAAAAAAAAATTTTTTCCTAGGTCGGGCAAAAACATTTATTAAAATGAAAAAATTGAAAAAAAAAGATGAAACGTCTATATTTGAAATTTCTAACTTTTGCAAAACTGTTTACAATTTTAATATTCGATAATAGATTTTTTGAGATAAAGAACTTTATCTAATCTACTTTAGGTTCTAAAAAACAACAAATTTGTCAGAAAGTCTAATTATTTGCTTTTTTAAATTAAAATTTAAGATATTTTCTTTAATTTAATTAAGTTTAAACATTGGTTTAATGTAGAATAGGGACCGCTGTTTTCTTTCGCTCATTTCGCTTGGTATTCGCCCAAATTTAGGATGAAATTGATTGCTGGTCTTAATCGTATTTTTGGTCCTGAAATAAAATTCTCATTTACTTTTTAAAGTGTTGAGAATCTAACTTTAATTCCAGGTTTTAATCGCTGGCGGCCACGTTGATTTTTATTGTTTTTTTTCCTTGGGCTAAATATATTTTTTCCTTGGATTAAAGATATTTTTCCTGCTTAAACATTTTATTATACACAAAAAAATAACTTTGAACATTCTATTTACAAAAGCAAGTTTTAACGGAATTTAACGAATTTAAAAGCAAACATGAAAAGAACACCAACGGCGGGTAAAAATGCGGCATAAAAGTTCAATTTGATAAAATTAGAATTTTTTGTCAGGACAGAATGTACCATTTCACCCCAAAAATCGATTTTACCGAATATTTGGGTGAATACCGAGCGTAATGGGCGAGAAAATCCAACGGCCTCTATAGTATAATTGAACCTAAAATTCTTTATTTAAAAACACAAATTAAAAAAAAATTGGCTTATTTATTCAATCACAATAAAACCCCTTGTCATAAATAAAAACAGTTCAAATCTATGAGAAAATAACTTCAAAGACATCTATAGACTCACTGGCGCCTTTAAAGACATTTGGTGCCAAATTGTCTGTATGCCTTAAGAAAACTGTCCCATCAAAAATTTAACACATAGATGAAAAAATCTGAGAACTTCAAATGTTCTACTTTCTCCCTGTCTCTGCCTCCCTCTCCCCCTCTCTCTCTCTCTTTCTCTCTCTCTCTCTCTCTCTCTCTATCTCATATACATTTACCAGATATAATTTTAGAAAATAACTCAGAGTAAACTCTGAGACTTTTTTTCCTTTTTATTGCTGAATAAAAAACTAATGTTTAAAAGAAAGACATATCAAATAATTTTGGAGCGAGGAGCACGGAGCGCTTAAACCACCGCTCTTTAGTCCCAAATGGAGTTGCTCCCGCTCCACTCCTGCTGAATATAAAATGAGCCCTCCTCTCCTTCGCTCCAGCAAAAAGGAGCGTGCTCCTGGAGCGCGCTCCTTTCTAGAGGGCTTCGTAACGCCCTGTATATATATATATATATATATATATATATATATATATATATATATATATATATATATATATATATATATATATATAAACATTCAGTAAATAAAAACATTACAATTATTCCAAGAATTAGAACATCAAATCCAGTATGGCGTACGATAGTTTCGAAAACATTTTAGAAAAAACTTTATTTTATCATCTATATATTAATACGATAGCGTGTGTGTTCGTGTGTCACGTTTCCGGCAAAAACTCTGCGCATGCGTGCCGCACCTAGATTTTTAAAAACAGTCACTTTACTTTATTTTCAAAACATTTCCAAGTATTTCCCTCTGGCGTAACGGTTAGCGACGTAGCATTTTTTACTTCGGCCCGACTTGTTTATAGTTCGATCCCAACCAACCTCTAAGATTTTTTTTTCTACATTTTAAGGGGAAGGGGAAAAGAGGTAGGGAGTGGACGACTGGGAAGACACATATTAAAACAATAGCGTGTGTGATTGTGTGTGTTATGCTTACATCAAAAGCAACGACCTTCCGAATCTTTGTATGCTACTCACCTGGTTAAAAAGTACTTTTTTGTGTTGCTTTAAACTTAAAACTATTTTTTGTTTTTTTATTTGGCTTTTTTAAGGGCATTGTCTATTTACGTTTTCTTTTGGTTGTAGAGAGGGCCAGTATTATTATTATTATTTTTTTTTTTGAACGGATGGCATATCAATTTTTTTAGTAGATTGTACACGAGTTACCATTAAAATTTTTTTTTTCACTCTTATCTAGAAGGGGGGCTCATAATAAAGCAAGTGTAACTAACAAATAGAAAGTGCTTTGTTACATTAGGACCCGCGCTAACTTTGACACCGTCGTTAGAGTTAGGGTCAGTGTGGCAGACGATAACTTCGTCACTTTTTTCAGTTTTATTTTCAAGAAATGATTAAAAAAAAAACGAACACAACACGGTGTAAGTAAAAATAAAAATTTTAAAATTTAAAAATTCCGTGTAATTTACACGGGTCCCGCTAGTATAAATTAATAACCCAAAACGTCACTTCATCAGCGCCTTTAGCAACGTCTTACAGAAAGTCAGAAACATCTACTGACAGAAAGAGTCACCGGTTGTGTTAGTAATATATATATATATATATATATATATATATATATATATATAGACATGTGTCGTTGAAGACCACGGAGTTCTCCCTCTTTATGACCTTTCGGGTCAGTTTCTCGACTCGGCGAGCGATTCGTCGGGTTTCTGGTATCAATTGACGGATCATGGCGCCTAATGTTGTGTCTTGGGCCATTTCCCTAGCGCTTTCGGTCTCGCGACCGTCTCCAGGAGGTTGTGTGTGGTTGTTGTTGCTTGTAAAGAGCCGTATTTATGGTTTTATTTTTTTGTATATCTAATTATTTACATATGTGTATATACATATATATATATATATATATATATATATATATATATATCTTCATTCTTTTATTTACTTATTAATTTATTTATTTACTAATTTCTTTTATTTATTTTTCATTTTTTATCTATTATTATTATTGTTATTATTATTATTATTATTATTATTATTATTATTATTATTATTATTATTATTATTATTATTATTATTATTATTATTATTGTGTATTAAGTGTTACTGCCGAAATATACATATATATATATATATATATATATATATATATATGTATATACGTATATATAGTGATATATCTATATATATATATATATCTATATATATATATATATATATATATATATATATATGTATATATATATGTATATACATATATATATATAGTGGTATATATCTATATATCTATATATGTTTATATACGTACATATACTGATATATATATATATATATATATATATATATATATATATGTGTGTATACGTATATATTGTGATATATATCTATATATATATATGTATATATAGTTTAGGCAAACATTATTAAATAACACGAAGTGGTTTTGTTTGATGCGACTTTTTTTTTTTTTTCAATTTTCCGAATTGTCCATCTAATGTTTCGGTCAAATTGATGTAAATATGATCCATGGGTTTCTTGTTCCATTCTTTTTAATTTTTTGCAAGTACTTTCGATTTGAATCGTCAAATCATCTTCAGGCGGTATTAGTTTTAGTGTCTTTACAAATTATGACTTTACTGTTGTGCTCATTTTTGAATTATAACGGCGAGTAGTTTATAACTTGAAAAAGCGTCTGTAAAGTTGAAATGCACATGAGAGCGTGATGGCGTTCTACACATATGAGAGATTTAAAAGTTTGACTGTTTAAACCGTTAAGAAATTGATGACGTTAAAGAAAGTGCATACAATTCAAACGCATAACTATCTAATGGCTAAGAATTTGGTAATGTTAATTATTATGCTAGACACTTAAAAATGTTGCGACTAGTTTCATAATTGACATTATTAATTGTGGGATGTTTAGTTCTTATGTAGAGGGCTTCGAGTATTTTTAATATTTTGATATTGGTATCGTGGTGTATTATTTTTGTATTGTTAACAAGGATGTTTCTATATTGGGAAGGGGGTGCAATTATGTTTTTTAGGTGTTGGCATATATATCTATATTTCTAGATGTATATAGATATGTGGACTTAGCTTTATAACTTTACTGCAGTTTCACGGACGCTTTTATCTAATCGTCAGAACTTTAGCGTCATGTGTTTTTCTTTATCACTGCATTTCTGACGATCGGATAAAAGTGGGAAACTGCAGTAACCGTATTAAAGAACATGGCATTCTATTATTCATTATTGCCACAGCTTTATCCAATAGGATTTCGAGTACTTTTTTTAGAGATCTATCTTTTCTGCTTTTGAGAGGTGCGGGTGTGATTGCACAACCCTTGCTTCACAATAGACTCCCCACGCAGACAAAGGGTATCCATGTTCTCTTTAAACCGAAAAGATAGCTCTGATACGTGTATATATATATATATATATATATATATATATATATATATATATATATATATATATATATATATATATATATATATATATAAAGATAGATAGATAGACGAAGAGTGATTAAACATGCACGAATGTCCAAATTTATTTCAAACTTCGATTGTTCAATGCAAGGTATATTCTGTAATAAAATTATGTTTATTTGTTCTCTCTCTCTCTATCTCTCTCTCTCTCTCTCTCTCTCTCTCTCTCTCTATATATATATATATATATATATATATATGTATTACTATTTCATGTATCCGCATAAAATGTTCAGCATTTACTTCAACAGTGCTCGATACGTAGGTAGAGCGAGGTAGTAAGCTATGAAAATATATTTATGTCAATTAAGCTACACAGAGGGTTTCGCGTTTTATCCCCGAGAGAACAACAAAGAATCTGATAGGTTAACTAGCTAGCCGTGTATATAAAAACACCCGGCAAAAATAACTCCATGCATTTTAGCCTGAAGATGAACCCTGGGGATGAAACGCGGAAGCTACTGTGTAGCTTAATTGCCGTAAATATATTATAGCTTACTACTTACTATATATATATATATATATATATATATATATATATATATATATATAGAGAGAGAGAGAGAGAGAGAGATTCTCTCCAAATATGATCTAAAGCTAAGATCGTATTCTAACTCTGCCTGATGAGATCTCAGTTTATAATAACTGTTGATCGATAACATCGACATGCCAGTGTCGCAGATTTTGTACATGTCTGTGTAAATAAAAATAATCATATATATATATATATATATATATATATATATATATATATATATATATATATATATATATACGTAGAAAGTAATAATAGGATTAATATATGAAACAACACGTTTCAATTAGGATTGAATATTCGTGTGATTATCTGATATTAACAAGATGACATTTATGCGAGGAGAAACATCGATTGGATTGAAGAACAAAGCAAGAACATATCTTCCAAAGATGCGTCCGTTCAATGTCCGCGTTTGCGACGGGAATGCTATTTACAACCTTTTGTGTGAAAGGTTGTGCAAACTCACGTTTTAAATTAGGTGTTCTCATTCAATCTGCGAAGTGTGACGTATCGCCGGACGGACAAAGCCTGCCATTGAAATGGGCGGATGTATCTAAATGATTTCAGCTGAGAAGTTTTCCTCGAAGACCTTCAATTGTTGTTACGAGTTAAAACAGATGAAAAGAGAATGGAACTATAATGTGACTACAGCAGATGGAAAGAATAAAAACAGCGTGAGTAGATCTTCGATCTCATTGCACGATGGAATGAGAGTTGGTTTTTCGTTGACATTGATGATAACGTTTATACAGAAGCAATTACTAACTGACGATATCTTCTTTTTCTTCTTCTTCTTCTTCTTCTTCTTCTTCTTCTTCTTCTTCTTCTTCTTCTTCTTCTTCTTCTTCTTCTTCTTCTTCTTCTTCTTCTCTCTTTTCATCCATTTTTCTCTTTCTAATCTTACTCTCCTTTTTAACTTCCTCCTCTCCATCTTCTTCCTACTCTTCACCTTCAATTTCATTTCTTCTTCTTCTTCTTCTTCTTCTTCTTCTTCTTCTTCTTCTTCTTCTTCTTCTTCTTCTTCTTCTTCTTCTTCTTCTTCTTCTTCTTCTTCTTCTTCTTCATATCCCCCAAGGTTCTTGCCCACCGCAAGAGAGCAGAACAAAATGGCAAAAGGAAGACCCAATACAATCACTGTGACCCCAAACACGTTACTGGTGTTTTAGATGGTCGTTCATTCTACAAGTTGGTCCCTCCGTCCTTTGCTCAGATGTTGTGATGCTGCTGGATGATTAGCCACCCTCTGCACCAGTGACTGGCTTAACCGCCGATGAAGCGAGGTAACAAAAGTTGGTTATATGGTTTGTTGGTTGTTAGGTTTTATGGTATCTAAACTGTCATTGGATCATTTTATGTTGAAATTGTATCTATGTTTTGTATACGATTGGTTTATGGATTTATTTGTTTTGGATAATTTTGTTACATTATTACGGGCCCTGTATTTTGAAAACGGGTAAAGTAGCTAGTATGAATTATGAACGAAAGTGAAGGTGAAAGAAATAGGATGAAGTGCAAAATAAGTACACAATATAATTTGGGACAAACAAAAATGTTCCCATAGTGATTCATTTCTGAGAATCATAAACACTGGATGTATGCTGGCCGAGATGAAACGCTCGGATCAAAAAGGTTCGACACAAAAGCGATACTGAGTTCTGTTATGACATTCGTTGAAGGGTCAAAGGGCTCTGACGTTACAGATCCCTAGGGAGAAATTAGCTTTCAGACAGTTGACCATGGAGGCGCGCGATGGACAGACGTCGACTTACGAGCCAGCAATGGAGATGAGTGTGCAAGCAAACCCACGACCAACAGTGAGGCAGAAATCTATAAGGTAACTTTTAATATTGATTTAAAACGTAAGAACAATTTGAAACCTATTAAGGACATTATGAGTTTAAAGATAGTTTAAAGGCTTTTAAGAACTATTGTTAAAAATGTTAATTCTGCATATAAATGAACGCTAAATTTACTAAGAGGCCCGGGCGACGTTTCTAACTTTCGCAGTGAGTTTCGTGTTGTTTCGATGTTTGGTGGTGCTGAGAAACGTTGTCCCCGGGCTTGCGCATTACGAATTATAAACATATATAGACTAAGTGTAAAGTAAGTGTAAAGTGTAAGTAATGATATGGATAAAAAAAAGCATTATGTCACAATTTTACGTCGAAATTTTATATATGTTTTTTATACGATTGGTTTATGGATTTATTTGTTTTGGATCATTTTATGTCGAAATTGTATCGATGTTTTGTATACGAGTGGTTAATGGATTTATTTGTTTTGGATCATTTTATGTCGAAATTGTATCTATGTTTTGTATACGAGTGGTTTATGGATTTATTTGTTTTGGATCATTTTATGTCGAAATTGTATCTATGTTTGGTATACGATTGGTTAATGGATTTATTTGTTTTGGATCATTTTATGTCGAAATTGTATCTGTTTTCTATACGATTGGTTTATGGATTTATTTGTTTTGGATCATTTTATGTCGAAATTGTATCTATGTTTGGTATACGATTGGTTTTGGATTTATTTGTTTTGAATCATTTTATGTCGAAATTGTATCTATGTTTTGTATACGATTGGTTTTTGGATTTATTTTTTTTGTAGGTATATATTTTCTAAACAAATAGTCTCTAAATAATAGTTTCTATTTAACCCATAGACTGAGACCCTTACAAGCCCTACCACTCAGGGTCACACTAAGGGTGACTCCTCACTTCTGAAATACTCCCAATTAGAGTCTTAACACTAAATGTAGTTTTGCTTAGGGCGGTTGCTAGGGAGAGTTCAAGTAGTTGACAGGGTTAGGAAATAAGATTGGCCAAAAAGGTAGAAATGGGTTGAGATTCATTGATTTCGATAGACAGTTTAGTGTTATACCCGGGACAATTTCTATTTAACCCATAGACCGGTACTACCAACCCGTAGACTTGTGAGTAATGGTAGCTGAGGGGTATCTCGACACACCTAAAGCTCCTAAATTGCGGCTTCAAGGTCCAGGTAGAATGAAATACTGGATTACACACATATCTTTCATATGAAAATCCTCTTAGTGACCTTCTATAATATCGGTTCATGACTTTTTCGTAGAAAGGGTGTGTGTCACAAAACCCTAAATCTGTGATGACTTTTCGTGTGCGCAAGTTTGTACTAATCAATTAGCACACACGGGTTCCGTTTGACAAAATGTCGGTTTTACATGTAGAACCCTAACTCTAAACCTAACCCTAAACCATAAACGATAAACCCTAACCATAAACCATAAACCCTAACCCTAACCCTATCCCTAACCCTAACCATAAACCATAAACCATAAACTATAAACCATAAACCATAAACCATAACCCTAACCCTAAATCATAAACCATAAACCATAAACCCTAACCCTAACCCTACACCTTAACCCTAACCCTAACCTTAAATCATAAACCATAAACCATAACCCTAACCCTAAACCCTACACCCTAACCCTAACCCTAACCCTAAATCATAAACCATAAACCATAAACCATAAACCATAAACCCTAACCCTAACCCTACACCCTAACCCTAACCTTAAATCATAAACCATAAACCACAACCCTAAACCCTACACCCTAACCCTAACTCTAACCCTAACCCTAAACCATAAACCATAAACCATAATCTTAACCCTAACCCTACACCCTAACCCTAACTCTAACCCTAACCCTAAACCATAAACCATAAACCATAACCCTAACCCTAAACCCTACACCCTAAGCCTAACGCCTTTGTTGACCGGAGTGGAACAGTTGCGTACACAGCTAACTCGTTCGGCCGTACTCGAAAGATTTGTTCGTACCCGAAAACTTGCCACTCTGTCATCGAAGACTCAAGAGGCTAGAATAAAACTGTAGTATCTGTTTAGTTTTCAGTCAGAGCAGAAAAAGTATTTCTAGACTGAAGGAATTCTGATTTTTATACCAATCCAGAATGCTTGTTTTTGGAGTGGGGGGGGGATGGATAACACCTACATTAAAAACTGATCTTGTGTCTAACTTTGCTTGCGCGGAGAGTCAACTAAAAACGAACATACGATTTGACATCTATCATTTATCTATCTATCACAATATGTTCATATCTTTTGATCTATCGATCGATCGATCTATTAAAATGTGTTCCTATCTTTACATCTCTCTATCTACTTTGCGATCAGTCTGTTCCTATCTATTATATTTGTCTTTTCCTTTGTAATAACGTTGATTAAGACAACGCCCAAATACTAGTTTACGCATGTGCGAACACACACACACAGGTATTTTATATAGCGCACACACACACACACACACACACACACACACACACACACACACACACACACACACACACACACACACACACACACACACACAAACCCCAAAGAGATCTCCATCATTTCAGTTATCATAGGAGCTACATGAAGAAGAACTTGAAAAGGTATTTGGCAAGTATACCTGGTGAACCAAGTGCAAGAGAAATCCAAACAACTGCACTCAAGGGAACAACCAGCATCCTGAAAAGCGCCCTCGGTCGGAGTCTGTAAATAGCGGGTGATCGTATATCATTTGGAAGAATGCCCCGTCCTCAGCAAATGAAAGAAAATGAAAATAAAAATAAAAAAGAGAGAAAAATATATAATTTATACACCATCCACTATGACTATGCAATCCCTACAGCTACATATCTAGAAAAATGAGCTATTGAACCTGACATCGTGATATGGGACAAAAGGGAGAAAGTAGCAACCCTAGTTGAAGTCAGTGCCCCTAATGATGTAGGATTAAACAAAGCTGAAAGTGAAAAGATTAGGAAATACCAAGATCTTATGTACGACATGAAAATAAATTGGAATCTTAAAAAAAATATCCATCATCCCAGTAATTATAGGAGCAACGGGACTAATGAAAAAGAATTTCAAAAGATATCTGGCGAGTATACCCGGTGAACAAAGTGCAAGAGAAATACACTTAAAGGTACGGTTAGAGTCATACAAAGATCTCTCGGCTGGAGTGTCTGAAATAGCCGGTGAATGTCTGGCATCCGGTAGGATGCATCATTTCCAGCAAAAACGAAAAGATAAGTAAATTATTATATATATATATATATACGAAACTTTTAATAAATAAATATTAATTATTTTTTACCTACAGACACTAGTGTTTCTTGTTTTCGCAGTCATCAGTGTAGGAGAGATTATCACTGATCGAAAGATTCGAACCTGGTCACAAAGCAACAGCTGATACTGCAGCCTGGCATTTTACCCCACGGCCACCAACAATCAGCACAAGAAATGAAAGATAATTAAGATCTATATTTTTAAGACAGCTGACGAATACAGAAAGCACGCCAAATAGTGTTCAACTCGCGACGTAGGAACATTACATTATGCTAAGGTTAACGGCTTATTATATATTAACTAGATAAAGTACCCGGTTACGACGGGTTTATCAATATTTCTTGAATTGTATAACCAAGATTAGAAGTTAAGAACATACGTTAAATATTTCTTATCCATTTTTTATTAAGAAAATATTAAGGTTCATGATGATGATCGATATTCAGGTTTATGATGATGATCGATATCGGCTAGGAAACAACCGGAACGCTATAGCCCCCCAAATAAAACAAAACAAAGCAGCAAAAATAAAATAAGCAATTGTCTAGTGTGAGATTGGAACCCTGAAAGATGGGATTAAATATTGGAACTGAAGGCGAACGCTTTATCCACACAGCCACAGATTTAACGAAAATGTGTTGCCTTTTTTAACTACGTTCAGTGTGAGGATCAATTACCTCCCCGCATGAATCTAAAATAATTCGACTATCTAAAATACATAAAGAAACAAACATAAATATAAAATAAAAGAGTTTTATTAAAGTAAAAATGTATTTGTGAGCATTTATCAAATATTTCTTTGTCCTTTTTTAAGAAGAAAAAGTATAAATCTTTTCTCTTCAAAGTAAACAATATGTCAAATATGTTCGATCATATGACATGAAAAGTTTGAACAAATATCATAAGTATTTTTTTAGTCGGCGAAAACGGAACGCTAAAATGTTAAAACATTGGTTTCGAATGTAATTTTTTGCGTATTTTAATTGATTTCTAATGTAATTTTTTACGTACTTTTAATTGCTTTCTAATGTATTTTTTTCATACTTTTAATTGGTTTCTAATGTAATCTTTTACGTACTTTTAATTGGTTTCTAATATTATTTTGATGTACTTTTAATTGATTTCTAATGTTATTTTTTACGTACTTTTAATTGGTTTCTAATATTATTTTTTACGTACTTTTAATTGGTTTCTAATGTTATTTTTTACGTACTTTTAATTGGTTTCTAATGTGAATTTTTACGTACTTTATTGGTTTCTAATGTAATTTTGATGTACTTTAGATTGGTTTCTAATGTAATTTATTACGTACATTTAATTTGTTTTTAATTTAATTTTTTACGTACTTTTAATTGGTTTCTAATGTGATTTTTTACGTACTTTATTGGTTTCAAATGTAATTTTTACGTACTTTTAATTGGTTTCTAATATTATTTTTTTACGTACTTTTAATTGGTTTCTAATGTTATTTTTTACGTACTTTTAATTGGTTTCTAATGTAATTTTGATGTACTTTTAATTGGTTTCGTATGTTATTTTTACGTACTTTTATTTGGTTTTAGATCTAATTTTATCATAATTTCAATTAGTTTCTAATGTAATTTTGACGTACTTTTAATTAGTTTCTAATGTAATTTTTACGTACTTTAAATTGGTTTCTAATGTAATTTTTACGTACTTTTAATCGGTTTGTAATGTATTTTTTTACGTACTTTTAAATTGTTTCTAATGTAATTTTTTTACGTACTTTTAATTGGTTTCTAATGTAATTTTTACGTACTTTTAATTGGTTTCTAAAATAATTTTACGTACTTTTAATTGTAATAGTGAGTTTTAAAAAACTTTCGAAAGAAATTATGACATTTTTATAGGCATTGATCCGAAGGTGCTGATTCTAAATCTGCGGTTAGTTTGGCTATTAGATCAACCGTTTAACTCTGATACCGCGACACACATACACACATGCAGAAAACTTTGCTTTATATATATGTAGATGTTGATTGGTGTAAGCGCAACATCTATATTCTACTAAAGGTCTGATGCCTTTGTATCTTGTTACCGTGTACTTTTCATATGTATGTGAATGCGAAAGCGCGAATAAAGTAAACAAGGGTCCAATGATGAGAAATAGTGAGAGGAGGCTGTGATCTGAACGTTTGCCAGGGAGTGGGACGTAGTTTGTGTGAGCCTTCAAATCGTCTTTGAAAGGGTTGTTACGTCTTGGGCACGTCACAACACAAGCCCTGCGGACCAAAAGATCGTTACATGCCCTTTAACATAAAAAGTTCATACCCGACTGGGTATTTGGTCGGCTAGCATGCTGCGTTAATCGGCGTCCGTAATTATCACCAGAGAATTAATTATCTGCTGGTTGGGATCGGTTGAAAACGAAAGCTTTTTGTAATCAGGGAAAACCATTTTACTTTTTATATAAAAAATATATTTATTTTTGCCGAAGAATTAACATATTTTAAAAACCAGAATTTAAGTTGAGTTCGGCGAGCATGTTCAAACCTGCATCTCGCCCCGTGCTGATTCGAAAGCCGACTCCGTTATTTCGCTCAAAACTAGGGCGAGAGGAATACGAGAGAGAGAGAGAGAGAGAGAGAGAGAGAGAGAGAGAAAGAGAGAGAGAGAGTACAACGACAACAAGCCCCAGGTGACAGCTAATTCAAAAACTCTCGATGAACCTGGCTGCCGTCACAGCATCGTTGATATTTTAGATGACATTTACGATCACACCGAACATGGCTGCCGCGTGTGAGCTGATATTTTTATTTCACTTGTCTTCAAGTCTGGCACAAGGTATTGTAAACAGTAGTGGGAGTACCACCTCCCCCAAAAATGGTTACGCGTTGTGCCACAGGCGAATGAAGTAAATAATTACAATAGATAAAAGAAAGAAAGAAGGAATCAAGGGAGAAAGAGAGATAGATAGATAGATAGAGAGAGGAAGAGGGGGAGAGAACAAAGAAAAGAGTAACGAAGAGATAGAAAGGAAAGTGAGAAGGATTGAGCGAAAGAAAGAGGTAGATGAATAGATAGATAGAGAGGCAGAAGAGTTTCATAAAAATTTAGAAATTCCAAATATTTCATCGTTTTTCCAAAGCTAACTTGCAGTTTATAAGGCTGAGTTGGAAATA
Source organism: Sepiola atlantica (assembly GCA_963556195.1). NCBI lineage: Eukaryota > Metazoa > Mollusca > Cephalopoda > Sepiida > Sepiolidae > Sepiola > Sepiola atlantica. The sequence goes on from OY744524.1 coordinate 1,039,937, forward strand.
TTGTTACATTATTTTGTAATTGAGACAGTTCAATTTTGTAACATTTCCTTTTATTCTACCATTTTATGTACAACATCAGGTGTCAGAGGGAATATATATATATATATATATATATATATATATATATATATATATAGGTTCTCTCCAAATATGATCTGAGGTTAAGATCGGATTCTAACTCAGCCTGATGAGATCTCAGTTTATAGTAACTGTTGATCGATAACATCGACATGCCAGTGTCGCAGATTTTGTACATGTCTGTGTAAATAAAATTATCATATATAAAACTCTATTTTGATATTTAACACTTTTTATAAACCCGGTTATAATTCTCTGGATTACCACCCTGTGGATATTTTTCACCTGGATTATTACCATTATTATATATATATATATATATATATATATATATATATATATATATATATATATATATATATATATATATATATATATTTATATATATATATATATATATATATATATATATATATATATATATATATATAAGAAGGAATAGGTAAAATAAATACCTTTTGAAGCATTAAGATGCGATATCAATTTTTTTTATAAAAAAGAAAAATAATAAATCGAAACCGATTTTCTTTTCTTTTTTTTATTATGAACTAGCATTTTTTTTTTGTTAGTTTAAAGTGATACAGATATTTCGCCTAGGATGCCAGGTTTTGGCGAAATATCTGTATCACTTTAAACTAACAAAAAAAATGCTAGTTTATAATAAAAAAGAAAAAAAATCTGTTTCGATTTATTATTTTTCTTTTTTATAAAAAAATTGATATCGCATCTTAATGCTTCAAAAGGTATTTATTTGACCTATTCCTTCTTAAATTTAACAATAGATGAATTTTAAAAAAAATATGAACCTTAAAACACTTATATATATATATATATATATATATATATATATATATATATATATATATATATATATATATATATATATTAATTAAAACACAAATTCGCTCTATGTAAACGAGAAACAAGATTCCTGGCTATTTATTCACATAAATCACAACTATAACAGAAGTTGCTAAATAAAGTTATAATCCGAAAAAAAACCGTCACACGATAATTATACTTAAATTAATACATAAACACAATGTTTGATAAAAAATAATAATGGCAGCATCTTAACAAATTTCAATAACACCTAGCCAATCCCCCCCCCCCATTTTTGTCCCCTCCTCTCACCAAAAAACATTTGACAGTCCAATTTCTAGCGCACTTATTACCCACACGGGGGTGATCTAATTTCTGGTTTTTATTTTTCCTTTTTTTTCTCTGATTATCCCCGATGAAAAACGCAAGGCGTTAGAAATATTGAATAACAACATTATTAAAAGAACATCGGTTTTATGCTTCAAACACCACAAATCATTTTCAAAATACATCTCTAGAAGCATATATATATATATATATATATATATATATATATATATATATATATACATGTTTCCAAAACAGTTACATGGTAAACAGTTGATGATCCCCGTTTTAATATTTCACGCTCATTGAGGTCCCCTGTTTTTTGCTCCACTGTTAGATACTTGAATCCCCATTTATTTATAAATTTTCCAACGGTGGGTCGGCTTATGCAAGTGCTAAGTCTGCGATATCTTGGATTTAGTTAGTTTCTCTGGGAATTTAAACTGCATTTTTTTAATGACTCAAAGCTTCTTCAGACTATATATATATATATATATATATATATATATATATATATATATATATATATATATATATTGAGAGAGAGAGAGAGAGAGAGAGAGAGAGAGAGAGAGAGAGAGAGAGAGAGAGAGAGAACAGAGAACAGAGAACAGAGAACAGAGAACTGAGAACAAGGAGGATAACTTTATATTCCCAACTCAATCATAAAAGCCAAGCGATCTTTAGAAAAATCAGGCGATAGAAAATATTTGGAAATTCTAAAAGCTTTTCATGAATATTTAATAATTGATGTAACAAGTTACCGGTGTTCTATAAATCTCCCTCTTTCTACTTATAAAATAAAATAGTATATTACTTACATAAATGTTCAACAATGCTAAATATATGAGCATAGTTTAGTAGTAGTAGTTGTAGTGGTATAAAATATACTTATGGCAAGTAAGCTTTACCGAAAAGGAAAGCATCAGGCTAAATGTCTTCGTGATTTATTTAGGGAATGAATCATAGACGTTTCTGTGTAGCGTACTTGCCATAAGTATTAACGATAATGCAAGGCTATTCGTGAAAACAAATGTAACACCTTTCGGCAGAATGGTTAGAAGCGGCTACTGTCAACTAGACCGTCGTGTTTTGATCTCGGATCGAGGTACTTGCATGTCTAGCAGAACCGAAGAGCCGTGATACAGCGAAACGGGCTGTCTGTAGATTACTATATATACCTATATTATAGGGTGTATTCGTTTTGTTGTCAATCCTAAAATATAAGATATAAATTTTGTATAAAGCAGTCCTCTAGACAGAATGTCTTATTCAGTCGAAAACTTCATAAATAAATAAAGATTACATCAACAACATACTACAGTTCATCTTTTCTGTCATAGGTCAGTGAAATAAATTTTTTTCTAAACTGAAGCAATTTTGTCTCCCTCCAGAGCTGGTTTTCCCCACATTACCACTTAAATGATTTTTGTTTCAAATATGACACATTCCAACAAAATGCCTATTTAATATACGAAAACGAAAATGTGTAAAACTGCAACATGTTTCACATCTGCAACGAGCCTGTTCGCAAGTGTGAGTAGGTATTAGTATGATGTTGTATCAGCACACCCCCTAAATAGGAAATCCGTATCTTCGATTTCAAAGCAATATAAAATAAGGGTTAGTATCGACCTTGTGTCTACCTCTGCCTTCGCGAAGAGGCAAGTAAATAGGGACTTTAACAGTACCTTTTGACAGTTTTGTTTATCTTATAAAAAATTTTTTATTCCGATATTCTTCTTCTGGTCATTAGAATATCGGAAATAATGATCAAAGGATCAGATACAAACAAAATGTCTATGTTAATCAATGAAATCCCAATCTCTGCCTCTCTCTCTCTCTCTCTCCCTGTTCCCCTCTCTCTATATATAGTCAAATGTCTATGTTAATCCATGAAATCCCAATATCTGCCTCTCTCTCTCTCTCCTACTCTCTCTCCCTGTTCCCCTCTCTCTATATATAGTCAAATGTCTATGTTAATCCATGAAATCCCAATATCTGCCTCTCTCTCTCTCCTACTCTCTCTCCCTGTTCCCCTCTCTCTATATATAGTCAAATGTCTATGTTAATCCATGAAATCCCAAACTCTGCCTCTCTCTCTCTCTCTCTCTCTGTTCCCCTCTCTCTATATATAGTCCAATGTCTATGTTAATCCATGAAATCCCAATCTCTGCCTCTCTCTCTCTCTGCCTCTCTCTCTCTCTCCCTGTTCCCCTCTCTCTATATATAGTCAAATGTCTATGTTAATCCATGAAATCCCAATCTCTGTCTCTATGTCTCTCTATCTCTCTCTCTCTCCCTGTTCCCCTCTCTCTATATATAGTCAAATGTCTATGTTAATCCATGAAATCCCAATCTCTGTCTGTCTCTCTCTCTCTCTCTCTCTCTCTCCCTGTTCCTCTCTCTCTATATATAGTCAAATGTCTATGTTAATGCATGAAATCCCAATCTCTGTCTGTCTCTCTCTCTCTCCCTGTTCCTCTCTCTCTATATATAGTCAAATGTCTATGTTAATCCATGAAATCCCAATCTCTGCCTCTCTCTCTCTCTGCCTCTCTCTCTCTCTCTCCCTGTTCCCCTCTCTCTATATATAGTCAAATGTCTATGTTAATCCATGAAATCCCAATCACTGTCTCTATGTTTCTCTATCTCTCTCTCTCTCCCTGTTCCCCTCTCTATATATATAGTCAAATGTCTATGTTAATCCATGAAATCCCAATCTCTGTCCCCTCTCTCTCTCTCTCTCTCTCTCTCTCTCTCTTTCTCCCTGTTCCCCTCTCTCTATATATAGTCAAATGTCTATGTTAATCCATAGAAATCCTAATCTCTGCCCCTCTCTCTCCCTCTCTCCCTGTTCCCCTCTCTCTATATATAGTCAAATGTCTATGTTAATCCATGAAATCCCAATCTCTGCCCTCTCTCTCTCTCTCTCTGCTCCCCTCTCTCTATATATAGTCAAATTCTATGTTCATCCATGAAATCCCAATCTCTGACTCTCTTTCTCTCTCTCTCTCTCTCTCCCTGTTCCCCTCTCTCTATATACAGTCAAATATCTATGTTAATCCATCAAATCCCAATCTCTGCCTCTCTCTTTCTCTCTCTCCCTGTTCCCCTCTCTATATATATAGTCAAATGTCTATGTTAATCCATGAAATCCGAATCTCTGCCACTCTCTCTCTCTGCCTCTCTCTCTCCCTCTCTATCTCCCTGTTCCCCTCTCTCTATATATAGTCACATGGCTATGTTCATCCATGAAATCCTAATCTCTGCCTCTCTCTCTCTCTCTCTTCCTGTTCCCCTCTCTCTATATATAGTCAAATGTCTATGTTAATCCATAGAAATCCTAATCTCTGCCCCCCTCTCTCTCTCTCTCTCCCTGTTCCCCTCTCTCTATATATAGTCAAATGTCTATGTTAATCAATGAAATCCCAATCTCTGTCCCCTCTCTCTCTCTCTCTCTGCTCCCCTCTCTCTATATATAGTCAAATTCTATGTTCATCCATCAA
>OY744524.1:1049672-1054672 GCA_963556195.1 Sepiola atlantica
ATTTTAGTTTTCATGTGTACTAATTAGTGAAGAAATGGTAACTAGTAAATAAGATAATTTTTGGAAGGAGTAAGAACCAATTTAAAATATAATGCCAAAAAAACGCTCAATAAAGTATATAAAAATAAATAAATAAATTAATTAATTAATAAATAAAAAAAATAAAAAAAATAAGTAAAAAATAACTAAATGTATATATGTGTTTGTATTTGTGTGTGTGTATATATGTATGTGTGTGCATATGTATATATATATGTATAAATATGTATATATATGTGTGTGTATGTATGTGTATATATGTGTTAAGGGTTCGGACGCAGAAAAAAGAAAACTATTTGGTATCACATTATGTAGCACATAGTTTTGGGGAATCATCGAGTGTTGAAATACAACCCTGTTTTAGGGACAGTTTTGTGATTTTCAAAATGGCGTTTATCGCGTTTTGCGTTCGAACTCTTCGTGTATGTATATTAATAAACATATTAATAAGTAAAAGAATGCACACAGCCTAATATTATATATGGGCATACAATAAAAGTGGGACATTGATTCTTGTCGGTATTCACCTGATAATACGAATTAAATATGAACTTTAAGTATAAATGTCTTTAAAAGTACTTTTGAATCCTCATAATAATTTATAATTAACATCATTAAATAAAAAAATAAATATTTAATAGTTTTTTTCGGTATTTTGATTCATGTCTAGGTAACTATAAACTATTTTCGTTGTAAAGGACAAATCCCCCCCCTTAGTTTCGCATCTAATAGAAACTTACTACTTAAGTGAAGAATTCTGGGTAATTAATCTTATCTTAGTATTGATTTAAACGATTTATAAAGGAATACTAAACATCTTCCACAAAAACACCGAAGTAAAACAATCTTAATAGTTGCTTGAATGGATGTACTATCTCTGAACGGAACATTTCAAAATGGCGTATTAGTGGATTCCCCCACGCGTGAGTTTTCTCTTTTTTTTGTTTTTTTGTTTGGTTTCACCCCAAAATGAACCACTGTATAGTGTAGTCTTTTAAAAGACACTTTAATCAAATAACCTTTTACTCTTTGTGAATTTTTCTGATGATTTTGTAATGTTGCAGAGACAATATTGACAGAAAAATGTTTCCACAAGACAAATGAAACGGACCGTTAAAAGTATATCTCACAGAAATGTTATGTTTTTTACAAAAAAAAAATGAAAAAATAGAATGAAAACATGGTTATTGGAAAATAATATGAACCTGACTTATATTTGCTCTATTGTCACTAATTGACAATCATCGAGGCGAATATTTTAAGGAAACTACAAAGTAAATAGGCACTGATAGTATATGCTAATACATATATTGCATTTATAATTGTATATATATGTGTGTGTATGTGTGTATGTATATGTATATAAAAAATAATAAACAAACAACTAATAAATAAACAACTAATGAATAAACAACTAATAAATAAACAATGAATAAACAAATAATAATATATACAATAATGGTAAGAAGAGAAAAGAAGAGAAGAAAATAGCTAATTTAATAGTAATTACACAGCTTCTTTTCAGGGGAAGCAACTCTACATAACTCTGAGATCCTTAGATACGAGTTGCTTCCCCTGTATCTGACTCACATGAATTATATATACGCTTATGTTCTTACAACAATTAAATAAATAAATAAGAATATTTAATTCTCGCAGAAAATATGGCACAAATATATAATAATTGTTGTAACATTTTATCAGTAATATTTGTATTATTAATTTGTGTTCTATTTAAGAAAGACAAATTAATAATACGACTATTACTGATAAAATTTTACAACTATTATTATATATTTGTGCCATATTTTCTGCGAGAATAATTACCTATTCCTGCGGATCTCATGCAACAATTTCCATTAACTTCCGGCTTCCTGGCAAAAAAGTCTCAGAAGTTTCCGTTGAAACTCTGGATTGATGACGTAAGTACTGAACATTTCTTGGATACTTATTTCTAAAAGTACAACAAATACATAAATGGATTGTGATATTACCGAAATGGATCTTATTCTGGTTTGACTTCTATAATTGTATGTTATTTTTAACATTTGTTTGGGGACTTAAGTGGCCTAATGGATACAGTCACAACCCGTGGAATCGGGTATACCGAGTTCAGATCCCATCGGATGTACCGTGGTTTTACGCAGTAATACTTTTGGGAAAGTTATAAACCTTCACCCCACTCATCAGATATCGATAAAAAACACTTTATGTTCAATAAATCGTATACAATGAATCGTCTAAGAATGATATTAAATTAGAGACAGGCAAGGGAAGTGAACATAATTTCGTCTCCCCCCTTAAAGAATGAACTGAATATCCCTGATTGTAAAAATCAGAGAATTGTCCGATCTTAATGAAATTTTAAGTGTTTATTAATAAATAAGTGAAAGCCAATATAAAAATATTTTATTAAAAAAAAACTTGTAGATTTTTACCAGGTCACTTAAATTACTTTACCGCCACTCCATTTCAAAAACGAAATATGACTTACTATACCCATAGTCGAAACTCAGTCACCACTTTTATAAAGAGATAAAGTTCAACTGAAAAAGTTACATCTGCAGCATTTTAATTTCTCAAGAACTTTTTTGTTTACATTTAAATTGCCGATTTTGTAATATCGATTTTTTATTTTACCGATAGCTTAGTTTCGACTATGGGTATATAACGTATTTCGTCATTGAAATTGACAACGTAATTTAAGTGACTTCATAAAAATCTATAAGTTTTTTAAAAATAAAATAAATACTTCATATTAACATTGATTTATTAATTAATAAACACTGAAAATTTGATTGAGTTTTAGTGGAATTATTTTCAATCGGATGTATTTATTTTTTTTGGTTTAAAAAGAAATAACTTTCATTTTCATTGCCCGTCCCTATATTAAGTAATCTCTAAAAATTGATTTGCTGCAAAACAAACAAAAACCAGTCTACATGTGTTAGTTCGACCCACCACGTGGTCCTTGGTACAGTCGTCTCATGCCAGATTTAGAGATTAAATACCTCCTTATTTGGTTTCATCGTGTGTATAAAAATTGGATCTCAATAGCATTTCGTTGTGCACACCAGAAACATTTTAATCAATGACTCCGAAGTTATAAAGTTAAACCTTTCTCTTGAGTTAAGAATCTGTCATGGTCGATAAATAAAAGGTCGTGAAAAGATCTCTTTACAAACCGTTCAGATAATGACCGCCATAAATCTGAACTAATACTTACACTTAGACAGCGCCAAGAAGAATAAATTTAAGTTTTTCAGAATAAGTAATCCAAGAATCTGGAATTGGAGATTTGTTGTTGACGTTCATGGTTGACTTGATACGTCACTTTGTTACATTCAAAGAGCCAAGTAATGTAACTTCGGATCGTGTTTAGGAATAGGCGATAAATTAAATGATTGCGAATCGTCCAAGAGAATCGAGTAAGGCTATTCTATACTAGGTGAAATTCCCATAAACGTAGGGCATGCTATTAAAACTATCATCCGTTCTATAATAAAGACCAATGTGTATTTATTTGAATTTATATATATATATATATATATATATATATATATATATATATATATATATATATATATATATATATATATATATGTATATATATATGTATATATATATATGTGTATATATATATATGTATATATATGTATATGTATATATATGTATATATATATATGTATATATATATATATATATATATATATATATATATATATATTAAGAAAAGTTGGGATAAAATGATTCGACGTAATGTAAAATAAAAAAGGAAAGCTAAAAACTATGCGATTTATGTATTCATCAACGTTTCGTCTTTATTGAAAGACTTCCTTAGGATGAAGAAAGCAATATAGAAAAATCATACAAAATATTAATTTTGATTTATCAGAAAGTGTTCAGACTTCGGCATGGCTGTTGACATGAACACACAGAGAATGAAAAACATGATGTTTGTTATAGCGTTCTCAGCAGTGGCATGTCTCCTTCAAAGGACGCGAGATGAATGGAATTGATAGCTTCGACTTATTAGTTTATGGCTATTTTAGTTAGGAAGTTTGTTGGGTCAAAATATGTCACAGCCAAGCTTGACTGGCAGTAGATGTGGGGGACGGGAGGCGGAAGTATCCTAAACTGAGAGGGGAAAGAGCAAAAAGAAAATAGAAATAAATTAATACACTCACTAATAGATATGATACCCCCTTTTTTCCTTATGTCAAAACTTCTTATTTTTAATCAAAATTTGCATTTCAAAATAGTAAAAATCTCCACGCCTATTCAAATAAAAAATTACTACTCTGTATGATTTTTTACATTGCCGAGGAAGTCTTTCAATAAAGACGAAACATTGATGAATACATAAATAAATCACATTGTTTAAGTTGGCAAAAACGATTGAGAGAAAAAAAAAGTAAATCTCTCAACGTTATGGTGGATTTGAATCATTAAAGATCTCCAACTGATGCTTCAAAATCTTTTGTCTACACAGGCTAGGTTGAGAATTGTTAATAACTAACGCCTCAATAATATTGAGATGGTAGTTCGACCTGGCACTGTGTAAAACAGAAAACCACCCATCGGAATACTTGTCAGAACAACTATTTGTACTAACCAGGTGATTACCGATGGCTGATTCTTTTTGTAACTTCACCGACTGAGACGTTATTTTAAATGAATATGAGTCTTTACAATATTTAAATATATCACTATTAACATTCTCATTCACATGATAATATTATACACACACACATTTATGTATATATGCAACTTCTAAACTTTTTGGTATTTCACTATTGTTGTTCAAAACAGATTCTCACACATATGCGAATATTATGCTTATATATATATATATATATATATATATATATATATATATATATATATAATAAGTGAATATTATTTATTTAAAATTAATATATATATATATATATATATATATATATATATATATTAATTTT
>OY744524.1:1059672-1064672 GCA_963556195.1 Sepiola atlantica
ACTAAAAATACTGATGATACTACTACTACTACTACTACTACTAATACTAATAATACTGATACTACTACTACTAATAATAATAATACTGATGATACTACTACTACTACTACTACTACTGCTATTAATAGAGAGCTGACGGTCGGAATACTTACGATAATAATAATCTGAGTTTTTGACGAGCCTCGGACCCGTAGATCTTGCCTTATCCTCCTCGACCCCCACCCTCTCCGCTGCGTTGTGACAAAAATATTATCTATGAATGAATAAATCACACAGCACCTACCATAAACAGACTATGCCCCGCCGGGGTCCCCTATCTCTCTGAGACGAGTCAGTCCCCTCCCCCAGGCGAAAATGTTTCTGGTAGAAAAAGCAATTTCCCCGGCGTTATTAAAAGAATCGACAGATTGTCAAACGAAGGAATTTATGATATTGGTCGAGAATATTAAAGAAAATGTCCGATGACCACGCCGCAAAACGATTGTCAAAGTGAAAGCGAAAAAGTTTCGCTGATAATAAGGGAGGAAATGAAGAAGCGTTAAGCGAGAAGAAACGGTGCGAAGTCTTCGAGTCTTCGAGTTTTCACACAAACATATAAACTGATATGAGTTTTGTTAATAATGCATTTGTCATATAAGTAACTTGCCTGGCATTATCGGAATTGGAAATGGGTAGTAATGTGTTTTTTTTTAGGAGTTGTTTAATATTTAACTTTGTTTCTTGTTATTAAATATTTTATTAAAACTATTCTTTTTTTTTATTCGTTTTAAAAGGAAACCATTTTAAGTTAATTGAGTAATTTTTCCTCCTAAATCATCTGAATTGACAGGCAATACCTTAAATGGCGTTCATTTCACACGATACGTGTATATACATATATATATATATATATATATATATATATATATATATGTGATTTTATGAAGGCTTACCAAAGCATTCCTTTCAAGACACCAATGATCACCATTAAAGATATTTTTTCTTACAAATACTATTTATTCAAATTAAATGTTTTTTCCTACACGTGTTTCACTACCAAGCAGTTACTTGCTTGGCAGATCATCAGGGAAATTAAATGTCTGGAATACTGGTTTCAACTGCCGACAAAACACAATGTGGCGTTGTAATAGTTGAGGTCACTTAAGAAAAGAAGAGGAAAAAAATAAAAATAAAAATAAAAGTCAAACTTAAAAAGCAAGGAAGAACAACGATAAGAAAAGAAAGTCCTAGAAAAGTCTTAGAAAAGTAGCTTGTGCATTATTTCTTCCACCAAGCCAACAAGCAAGTAGTCGGTCCCAAATACATTCAATAAAACCACAAAACCGGGACAATGTGCGATAATACACTTTCACGTTAGCCAGTACAATGATGAATAAATTCCCCCCCCCCACAATAAAACAAAAGAACTAAATCATTCAAGATACCGCTCACAAGTTACCATTCCAATCCAATGATAGTATGGGAATTCTAAATCCAACTTCTCACAAAGAAAAGTCAACACAAATGTTCGTCCGAGTTCAAAGACGAACATTTGTGTTGACTTTTCTTTGTGAGAAGTTGGATTTAGAATTCCCATACTATCATTGGATTGGAATGGTAACTTGTGAGCGGTATCTTGAATGATTTAGTTCTTTTGTTTTATTGTGGGGGGGGGGAATTTATTCATCATTGTACTGGCTAACGTGAAAGTGTATTATCGCACATTGTCCCGGTTTTGTGGTTTTATTGAATGTATTTGGGACCGACTACTTGCTTGTTGGCTTGGTGGAAGAAATAATGCACAAGCTACTTTTCTAAGACTTTTCTAGGACTTTCTTTTCTTATCGTTGTTCTTCCTTGCTTTTTAAGTTTGACTTTTATTTTTATTTTTATTTTTTTCCTCTTCTTTTCTTAAGTGACCTCAACTATTACAACGCCACATTGTGTTTTGTCGGCAGTTGAAACCAGTATTCCAGACATTTAATTTCCCTGATGATCTGCCAAGCAAGTAACTGCTTGGTAGTGAAACACGTGTAGGAAAAAACATTTAATTTGAATAAATAGTATTTGTAAGAAAAAATATCTTTAATGGTGATCATTGGTGTCTTGAAAGGAATGCTTTGGTAAGCCTTCATAAAATCACATATAAATGCTCTGTACTCTGTAATCGAGTATCATCGAGCTTGTTTTTTATTGGAACAACCCCGGTCTTCACTGAATGATCTATTTTATAAGTGAAAAATCTAAATCTATATATATATATATATATGTATATATGTATATATATATATATATCAGGACCGGCGAGACAGTTATAAATGTGAGGGGGGGCTCTCCTAAAAAGTGTGGGGGGGGGGGCGGTTAAACACATGCATATATAACTTCATTACTGTTGACCGTAAAGTGGGGGGGGGCGCCGTCAATGTATATATATAGGTAATATGTAGGTAATAGATAAATAATATTTATTTATAAATATTATTATAAGCTCCCTTTACTAAAGGCCGGGCACTCTGAGTGAGTTTAATAACAAACAATAAGCTACATAATAACAATAAGCTACATGCGAGATCCAACACAGTTTGTTGATCACTTTCACCGCCGACTTAATCATTTGCTAATTCGCTATGGCTGAGGGGTTAACGCTCTTGATTACGAATTAGTGGCGATATGTGATCGGAGTTCGAGCCCGCCGACCGTTGAGAATTAACTTCCTGCACATCGATGTCTGTAGGTAATAAATACTAAATAATTAATATATATATATATATAATTCTTAATGACAATATATGTATCAGCATATACTATCTGTACCCATTTACTTTGCAGTCTCCTTAAAAGATTCAGCACGATGATTGTCAATTAGTGACAACAGAGCAAATATAAGTCAGGTTCATATTATATTCCAATAACCATGTTTTTATCTTATTATTTTTATTTTTTTACATTTCCAAAAACATAACATTTCTGTGAAATATATTTTTTACGGTCCGTTTCATTTGTGTTGTGCCAAACAACATTTTTATGTCCATATCGTCTCTGCAACATTACAAAATCATCAGAAAAATTCACAAAGAGTAAACAGTTCTTGGATTAAATTGTCTTGAAAAAACCTACACTATACAGTTGACATAAAAATGTTGTTTGGCACAAGACAAATGAAACGGACCGTAAACATATATCTCACAGAAATGTTATGTTTTCTTGAAAATGTGAAAAAATAAAAATTATTAAATAAAGCATGGTTATTGGAATGTAATATGAACCTAACTTATATATATATATATATATATATATATATATATATATATATATATATAACTTTTTTGTAATATAGCAGGAACAATCCCAGCAGAGTGCGCGATTAATTGAGAATTAAAGTAAAAAATTAAAAACTAAGAGCGTAGTATTTATTTATTTTGGTACAGAAAAATTAGTACAACATTTATACCGTCGGTTTCAAGCACGGAAGGACTTAGCCATCCGGCTCTCTTCAACTTCTGTTGTAATCTGTTTCGGATATGTGAAGTCACGTGTCACTCTCGTTTGGACGCGTAATTTGCTTAGAGTTTTATGTATGTTTGTTTAAATTTAGTGTAAGGAAGTTTTTTTTCAAACCTTATTAAACCTTCCTTACACTAAATTTAAACAAACATACATAACACTAACAATTTGTAATTCTTTGGGGTGAGCTCCATTGTTTTTAATTCAGCTATTTTGCTTCGGACCTTAATCCCTATATTATTAAAACCGGTCCTTTTCACTATACAGACTATTTGGATTCATTTCTGTTTTTTTTCTTTACCCTACATATTCTTAATAATAATTCCGATTTATTGGATACACTTACTTGGACATGCTACTTTTTGTGATGATGTTTTATTTTTGTTCAAAAAAATATTTTTTACATTTGTATATTTTTTGGCATTTTTTTAATAATTTCAATTCTGTGTATAACAGTAATATGATTTTGCTGTTTTGTCAATATTATTTCCTCTTTGAAAATCCATTGATTAAGGAAAAGATTACATTACTTATTTGAACTATTTGATGATTAATAAACATTGTATTTCCTCCTATATATATATATATATATATATATATATATATATATATATATATATATATATATATATGATGAGTCAATGAAAAATAGTTAGACCTGCAAATGGAAGCAAATCAATATCTTCAGTTGTTCAGAAGAAGGAGAATTTAGTAAAGAAAAATATTTCTTCTCTTTCAATTTGGATTTACCAATTACATTTGAACCACATACCACTTGGATTTCCGTTTTTGGTGACATTCATTTACATTGAGACATACCCGTTTGAACTTTTAAAACTTAAAAAAAAAAAACTTTTTTCAAATTTCTAATATTGACTGTCCATATCTGTTAACTTATCAATCACCACCTCCTCTGATGATAAGATTTTATTCTTTGAAAAGCCTGGTTTAAGGAATTAAATTGAAAGAGAAAAAGAATAAATATTTTTATTTACTAAATGCTCATTGTTCTGAACAACTGAACGAATTGATTTACTTCCATTTGCTGGTCTAACTATTTTTCATTGTCTCATCATATTTTTGCTCTATCTAGTATATTGAGCTTTCCTCACCTCACAATAGGTCTAATTCTTTAAAAGTTACTTTTTAGTTACAAACTCTCATATATATATATATATATATATATATATATATATATATATATATATATATATATATATATATATATATGTATATATATATATATATATATATATATATATATATATATATATATATTATATTAAACTATTTGAACTATTTGATGTTTAATAAACATTGTACTTCCTCATATATATATATATATATATTTATCAGCGTTTCGTCTTTATTGTAAGACTTCCTCAGGAGGATTTGTTTGAAGAAAAAATCATGCACGTACAAACATTTTTTTGCCGGCAGGCTCAGAGCTTGCAGCAAAGACATCAAAATATAGGAAACAATGAGATGGTGGCAGTGGTAGCAATAAGGGTGTTGGA
>OY744524.1:1067172-1112172 GCA_963556195.1 Sepiola atlantica
AATTTCTGCATCATTAGTCAAGGCAACCCAGAGATCCAGAAAGGTCAGGAATGATTTTGTGTTATCCGTGTGTACGCACGTACGTATGTGCCACCCTGTATCTCATCAACTATTTGATGGATTCAGTTGCTTTTTGGCAGAGATAGAGGTTCTAGAGTCCAGTTGATGGCATTTTAATTTCAGTTTACCATATACCTTAGTTTTCCAGAAAATTAAAAAAAGAACTTAAAAATGACCATGGTATTGAGGTATAGCCTTTACAAAAGTAGTGACATTCCATGATAAATGCCAGTATACTGAAATCATACGCCCTTAATAGGGTTAAGATGAAAATTCATATACACTAAATGTACAAAAGCAATGGAATTTCCCAAATTTTTACACTTTTATTGTCATTAAGGGTATGCGAGAACAACAAGGCTACGAATTTTACTGGTAGGAATTTTTCTTCAGCGCACCTCACATACTTCATCCACTCATGCATAGAGATTTATACTGTAATGATGTGATAATGAAATGGTTTGCTTGATATGTAGTCATACCCTTAATTAATGACAATAAAAGTGTACAAATTTGGGAATTTCCTTGCTTTTGTACATTTAGTGTATATGAATTTTCATCTTAACCCTATTAAGGGCATATGATTTCAGTGTACTGGCATTTATCATGGAATATATATATATATATATATATATATATATATATATATATATATATATATATATATATATATATATATATATATATATATAGGCAGCATCTTCTCTTGCAGGCAAGTATTGGACCCGGATGAGTCTGAAAGTACTTGGAACAAAAATCCAAAACTATGGCAAATTCCTCAGACAATTCCCCTCCGAAATTACGATTCTGATTCGGACTATTGAGAGGATCTACCAAATGATATCAGACATTAGTTGTTTCTCATATTCAACAATATATATATATATATATATATATATATATATATTTCTCTATTTTAACGTCTCTCCGCACGCGCGCTTTATTATTCTTTCTTCTTTTCAAATAGAAACGCGCGGCAATGACGTCTCTCTATGCGTTCTTATTTTTCCTATGTTTTATACCGTTATCGAATCAATTCTAAAATCTTCACTTTTTCTGAAGACGTTCGTTGATCCGAACTTAAGCGGTTGAATTTCTCGTTTCTTGATTTTTTTTCCTGCATTAAAACGTTTGTTTTTTCACACACAAACAAACAAACAAACACACAAACACACAAACAAACAAACAAACAAACAAACAAACAAACAAACAAACAAACAAACAAACAAACAAACAAACAAATAAACAAACAAACAAACAAACAAACAAACATAGAAACAAACAAAGAAACAAACAAACAAACATATATATATATATATATATCAAGAGAGAGATTGAAAAAGATAGAGAAAGAGATAGATAGATAGATAAAGATATATATATATATATATATATATAGAGAGAGAGAGAGAGAGAGAGAGAGAGAGAAAGAGAGAGAGAGGGAGAGAGAGAGGGAGAAAGAGAGAGAGAGAGAGAGAGAGCCAGACAAACAGACATACAAACATACAGGCAGACAGAAAACAGATAGAGGGATAGACAGATGATCTAATAGTGTAAGACTGTTGCCAGTTTTATGCCATTTCGATCATTATGGCCCATATTTCTTTCGACTTTTTACCTCTTTTTTATATTTTTTCATCTTTCCTTACATCTTTTCTTTCTGTTTCCTATTCACATTCTCCCATTCTTTTTTTGTTTGCGCTCCATTTTTCTCTTTTGTCGTTTCTTTCTCTCGTTTACGTTTTCGTTATTAATTATTCAATTTGTTTTTTTGCTCTTTTATTGTCTTTGCATTTTTAAAATCTGTTTCTTTCTTCATTCATTCCTTTTCTTCCATTTCTTTCCTTATTCGGTCTTTAATTTTCTTCCCTTTTCTTTCTTTCTTTCTTTCTTTCATTCTTTCTTTCTTTCTTTCATCATCCCGCCATTTTTCCATTTTTTTTTAAACAAAACCCCGGCCATTTTGTTTCTTTGTTTCTGTATCTCTTTTCCCTTCTTTCTCTCTCTTTTCTTCCTTCCTTCAATTTTGACTTCCTTTTTTTGTTTTTCTTTCTTTCAATCTTTCATCCTTTTCTTTCTGTCTTTAATTCTTTATTTCTTTCACCCTCTTACCTATTTCTCACATTTTATTTCTCAGAAACGTCGCCATTTTGATTTTGGCCGTTCAAATAACCGTTGCGCAGCGTTTATATTCATAACTATAACATCCCATTTACTCCTTAGTAAAAAAAAGTCTACTTGATTCAACAATGTTTGTTTTTTCATTTTTTACCCAGACGTTTACGTGACACGGTTTCTTATGGAGAAGAAGGGTCAAATCTTTTACGACCTTATTTGACCTCTTGTTAAAAAGCCGAAGTAATAAAAAATCAACTTGAAATATTCTATGGACATTTTTCAGATGCCTGGGGTATTATAAGTACAGAAAGATAAGCCAAGCTTCTTTATTTAGAACATAGCTTTTCTCAAGCAAACATAAATAGTTCGATTTTAATGGGGATTGGAATACGCTTATTATAATCAGTTGTTGCGTGTCCAGGCTTTAAAAAAAATGCGGATGATTACATCAAGAAAATAACATGAAATATTATCTAATTGAGACTGTGGCTTAGTGGTTAACGACACGGACTGACAACCTGAGTGTGCCAAGTTCGAATCCACTTGGTTCGACAGAAACACTTTCACTCAGGATGTTGGGAACCTTCACGTGGTCCCTCCCAAATTCTAACTAGAAAGATGTCAGAGAAACCAATGCCAATAATAGAAGCATCTCATTAATACGAAATGAATGAATTTAAAGTCGTTTTACAATAATATGTACAAAACAAAAAGTTATATTGATCTTGTTCGGAATAGTTATTTAATTATACTCAATTGTTTTCGTGATTGTTCTGATGGATTCTGAAATCAGTTATGGAGAGTTCGAATCCTATCGGATCTATTTTGGTCATTTATGCACTAATATAATCGGAAAAAGTATGACCCCGCCCCTAGCAATAGTAGCAACTTGTGTTAAGCTAATTGCATACAATAATAGCAACTAGTGTTAAGCTAATTGTATACAATAATAGCAAATTATGTTAAGCTAATTGTATACAATAATAGCAACTTGTGTTAAGCTAATTGTATACAATAATAGCAACTTGTGTTAAGCTAATTGCATACAATAATAGCAACTTGTGTTAAGTTAATTGTATACAATAATAGCAACTTGTGTTAAACTAAGTGTATACAATAATAGCAACTAGTGTTAAGCTAACTGTCTATAATAATAACAACGTGTGTTAAACTAATTGCATACAATGAATCGTATATAATATGTATTGTCTCCGCATTAAACAACCACAAAAGTTTGTTACAAAAAAGCAGGTAAAGCAAGCTAAACGATCCAAAGCGTAAGATTAGCAAGTCCATTTCATGAAATCCAATTTGCCATTGAAAGAACAGCTATATGACTGCGACCCTATACCTCTCCGTGGTAATGCACACAGTCTATGAGGATTAGCGCATAATAACTACCCCTAGAATTATAAGCTACTAACCCTCTTCAATATATTTTTATTAAAAAATTGAATAGAGGAATATAATCTGAATCATAATCAGCTGAAAGTAGTTGATATATTTTAGTTTTGTTTTCGATGAGAATAAATTTTTTATTTTGTTAACATAGTTCACCCCAAACAAGGCAGGCCGCCACTGTAGACGTAAGGGCTACGGAGAAAAAGGGTGAATGTTTGGGTGGGGGTGGGGGGTTCAACCTAAATTGGGATCTGCGTAGCGAGATTTTTGTTTACATTAGTTTTAAATTTCTGCATGTCAGTACCGTCAGGAAAACAAGGAGCAAGGAGGGAGTTCCAGAGTCCAGCAGCACGAGGAAAGAAGCTTTTGAAGTAGAAAGCTCTTCGCCATCTGGGGACCTCCACAGTGAATGGATAGGATTTGGCAGATTGTCGGGTTAGTCTGGTGAATTTACGTCGTGGGGGTACCAGAGCAACAAGCTCATCAGAGCACAATCCATTGAAGTACTTGTAAAACAGGCACAAGGAAGCAACTTTGCGGCGATGGGACAGGGGCTGGAGCTTGGTGGATAGTGAGGGACATATCAAGTTGGCGACTCTTTTTTGGACCTTGTCTAAGAGGGAGAGACTAGTGGATGATGCCCCAGCCCAGATGTGGCAATAATACTCCATGCATGGCTTTGTAGAGATATAGGATAATGTCAGGTTAGAGAAGTGGAGGTGACGGTGGTTAAATGGATATCGACAAGTTCGAATCCAGTCGGTTCCACAGTATCACTGTCACTTAGGGATGTTGGCAACCTTTCGTAGTTTTTCCCGTAAGTACCCGATGTTTTTCCAGAAAGATATCTAACTAGAAAAACACCGGGGAAACTAATGCCAACACCAGAATCATCTGATTCACACGAAAGAAGAAGGTGTGAGAAGTTTTCTAGCACGGTGGAGGGAGTCCACCTTCTTTGCAGCATCCCTGCCAATGTCTTCAATGTTTATTCCAATTCATGTTATCTGTAAAAGTTAAGCCGAGGAGTTCGGACTACCATTTTCATCTTGGTTGTTATATTCACAATGTTCTTGTCGATAATACTTCCGGCATTATTCAAATACAGCTTTTTAAACTTGGGCAAACTTAGGTCAAACTTGATAACCTATGCAGAATTTTGAACTAAACCGTTTATTTAATTCAATGGCGTAGATTGTTCTGGTTCCGTCAGTCAATACTGGACAGAAGTGTTAATTTGTGTGATTCATAATTATTACCTGTAGTAAGGATTGAACCTTCAACCTTCAGATGTCACTTGGAACATGTTGTTAACGAACATCGTACCTATTACGCCGCATGTTCATGAAGTAGAACTAAGTAAATAGTTTGTCTAAAGTCCAATATAGTTTTGACATTGTCAACTTGTTTTTGTACAACACAAGTAACCTTTTTTATTATGATACTAGCAGGGCTACCCGGCGTTCACCGGGACAATGAAAAAACAAAATAGAAGAGGTTAAAAAGTGTGTGTAACATCTTTACATTAAAACTCTTATATCTTTATCTCTCTCAATCCGTCTCTTTATCAGTTTCCTTCTTCTCCATTTTCAACATATTCCCTCTTTAACCCCCACCCCAACCCACTCTTCTGGTATGTCTTACATGAGCTTTTAATTTTAAAGTTATTGCTCCAGGGCAACACCGCCTTCTTCGTCTTCCCCATTAAAAATATAATGCAATCTATATTTGTTTTAATTTTTTCCCGGGCAACGTTGAGTTTCTTGTCTTCGCCGTCTCCATCAAGCATAATCACATGAGAAATGTACACACCTGTTCTATCTACTATATTCAGCAGTGACCCCTGAGCAACGCAGAGTACCTTATAGCGTGAAAATCTTTCTCCTGTGCGATGTGGCGTTTAAAAACACCTGTTCTATGTAGGGTTGCTCTATCTAGGACATTGATAACTCCTGAACAACACTAAGAAAACACACCCGCTCTATCTAGGATATTGATCACATTGGATTAACTTATACCACTTACCCAGTATACTACTCTCGGGCAACACCGAGCTAACAAAAGACAGAGAAGTTCCTTCTCGCGGACAACGCTGCTCTATCTAGGATGGTGAGAACTTTTGCATTACTATATACCACTTACCAAATGTAATACTGTAATCTTACATTTCCCGCTTCGTGCGCTACTGAAACTAGCCAAATAAAATTAAGAATACATTCAGAGCACTACTAAAACCACCATTTCCGAGTTTCTTGCTTCTACTCCCTAGTCCGAAAAGAAGCTTACGAAACGTTAAATAAAATAAAAATGCTGATTCATTTCCGGAAGGAATACATTTAAATTGCAGTGGTTTCTTTCCAAATTACGGCTGAAAAACTCGACACCGCGACGAAATTTGTTCCATAGCCTCTTTAGGGTGCACGTAGAGATTCGTGAACACTTCCATTATCTACCTATTTTTTCACATGAGAATACACTTGTAGATTCGATGTAGATTTTTCAATCTTTCTTTCTATAGGGAGCACACACATACACGCAGACATTGAGTTGTATATATAGAGATAACTCTAACAAGTGTTGCTCGGCAGAAGAAACAACATAACATTAAATAGTCAGAAATTAATTCTATAAAATCTTTTTTTAAATAAATGTTTACTTTTACTTAGAAGAAGTAAAGTATAACAATTTTTCACAGATAACATTTTATTAAAAAGTAAAATCCTTGAATATGACGAAGCATACAGGTATATCTTAATGTGCACATAGCGATCCATTCTGGTGTTCCAAATGACAGTGGCTTAAACAGAGCAGAGAGAGAGAAGGTGACAAAATACCAAGGCTTAATGTATGATATGAAGAGAAACTGGAACCTAAAAAACATGAACATTATCCCAGTTATAATAGGAGCTAAAGGCCTCATGAAGAAAAATTTCAAAAAGTATCTGGAAAGTATTCCCGGAAAACCAAGTGCAAAAGAAATCCAAATAATTGCACTTAAGAGAACGGCCAAAATCCTTAAAAAGAGTACTCGGTTGGAGCCTCTAAATAGCAGGTGATAGTCTGGCATTTCGAAGAATGCCCCGTCCCTATGCTAACGAAAACAGAAATAAGAAAATTAAAAAAAAGGGAGAAGAAAATACCAGTAATTATAGGAGCAACAGGATTAATAAAAAAGAATTTTAAAAGCTATCTGGCGAATATACCCGGTGAACCGAGTGCAAGAGATATACAAACAATTGCACTTAAAGAGACAGTTAGAATCTTAAAAAGATCTCTAGGCTGGAGTGTCTGAAATAGCCGGTGAATGTCTGGCATCCGGTAAGATTCCCCATCTCCAGCAAAAACAGAAAGATAAGAAAAAAAGAAAAAAACAAACCCTCTTCATCAATGATATCCTAGATCACGTTCTAAGATAATTCGTTTACATTTATGCAGATGACACAACCATCGATGGAAACACTTCGAAGAGCATTAATGATCAAGGCATTTCTGATTCTTTCGCTTACGACCTGGCGCACGTTGTGCAATGTGGAAAGAGGTAGCTGACTACTTTTAATACATTTAAATCTAAGATTCTCTTCTTTCACAATCAACGCTCGGATCCTCACTTTGCCATAATTGAAATGAATGGCTTTCTCATTGAGGAAGTACCCTATCTATTTGAAGAAATATCTTTCGATTTTCGAAATCGAAAGACATTTCTTCAAATGGATTTACATATTAGATGAGAGTCGACCACCGCTTGAAACGCGTTATATAAAATTATAAAATGATAAAATAACAAAATAATAAATAAATGTTGAAAATAACTTTTTACAAATGTCGGTAGCTTACTCCTTTACATATATAATTTTCTCTCGTTGGAACTGCACTAATACTGCACTACCCTCTTATATATATATATATATATATATATATATATATATATATATATATATATATATATATATATATATATATATATATATATATATATTTAGCCTGACGATTCCCCCCGGGGATGAAACACGGGAGCCTCTGTGTAGCTTGATTGCCATATATATTTTCATTGCTTACTATATATATATATATATATATATATATGTATATATATATATATATATATATGTATATATATATATATATATATATATATATATATATATATATATATATATATATATATATATAAACATTTAAAATGGTCTACATACATTAATTCATGTAACGGTACTACCGCGTACCTAGTCTGGATCACAAGTTCATAATGAAATCAAATCGTCCCAAAAAGAAAGGAAAACAAGTCCCAAAACGAAGAGAGAAAGGATTTAGACAGATAGTGAAATTACTATGTTGATCGGCTGGTTTAAATAATCAATCTTTGGTAATGAATAAAATAGATTATTTTGATAAATTTTATATTAAATGCAGTTATAAAAATCAAATCAATAAAATCCCAGTTAACTGCAATAAATGGATAGCTATAATATAAGTCTTAATATAATAAGGAGGTAAGTCTATGTTGTACATAGATTAATTTTAGTAAAGAGAGAAAGGTCTTGCTTGATTTTTGTTGACTGTTTTTAATGCTGAAATATCTTTTGTTATATTATCTAAGTAAATGTGTGTTAAATTATATGTCAGTGTAATAATCGCTGTTGATATATCCGTTTATATCTGTTACTGGTGCAAGTATGTTCGCCTGTTAATTGAGTGTTTGTATGATATAGTGAGTTTATAAGATAGTCAGCGACATATGTGTATGTTTGAATGTTAAAATTCTCAACGTGTGTATGTACGTGAGAATCTTAAGTTGTGATACATTGGTGTGCTTGTTTGCGTGCGTGTAATGGTTTTTATGTATAATTTATAGTCTGTTAGGCATGTGTGTTGCTTGCGTCTGTGTGAACGCTGTTATTTTTAAGTTTTTAGGACAGAAGACGATGGGTGTCTTGAATTGGGCTATTTGAGGTGCGGAAAAATTACATGTTTTTTACACCCCCCTTCCAACTAGAATGGCTTTAAGCCAAGTAAATATGTTTGCATGTCGTATAGATACTGCTGCTGATTATATCAGTTTCAGTCTGAATCCTCACCATCTGATTTTCTTTTCTATTTTAGACAATTTGATTTCAGTATAATTTGTGGTCCACGGTAGTACCGAAACATGAATTGATTTGTGTAAGAAATTTTAAATGATTACATAAAGTATACTCATAAAGCTCTACCTTGTATTGAGCACTTTTAAAATATATTGGTTTTAAGTTTATTTTATCAATACATTTGAACTCGTTCAATTATATATATATATATATATATATATATATATATATATATATATATAATTGAACGAGTTAGAATGTATTCATAAAATAAACTTAAATATATAAATATATATATGTATATAATTGAACGAGTTCAAATGTATTCATAAAATAAACTTAAATATATATATATATAGTCATCCACATACAGACTGTTTCGCTGTATCACAGCTCTTCAGTGCGGCTAGACCAGTTAGTGCTTCAAGCCGGGATTGAAACTCAACCGTCGAGCTGACGGTCGGCGCTCCTACCCCTACGCTATCATAGGACACTGACTGAATGTAAGTAATATCTCAATAATAGCCTGAATTAGTTTTACCTAATCAGCTATGCCTATATATATATATATATATATAAATATATATATATATATATATATATATATATATATATATATATATATATATATATATATTTTAATGATAATAGAATTAACGATAAGTGAAATATCGCAGAGTGATCTATCTCGATAAAATAAGGCTCAATACGTTGAGTAGAGCAATCAATTTTAAAGAAAGAAAGATGAAGATAAAAAATTGTACAAAATTACATAAAGTTACATAAATTAATATAAATTTTATTACATCGAAAGTTCAGATGCAAGGAGTTAGATTAATAATATTACCAGATTTTATCCTCTGACGAGAAGAGTTTTATCTTTGAAAAACCATGGTTTAAGGAGTAATGTAACTCCTTGCATCTGAACTTTCGATGTAATAAAATGTGTATTAATTTATGTAACTTTATGTAATTTTGTATAATTTTTTATTTTCATTTTTTTTTCTTTAATATATATATATATATATATATATATATATATATATATATATATAGATAGATAGATAGAGAGAGAGAAAGAGAGAGAGAGATGTGCGGAAATATATATTTTTGCATATACTTTCTATGTTTATATCGACCAACCTTTTCAAAGTAAAAGCTCAATATAACAACAGAGCATATATAAATATACATTGCTATGCTATATTCCAATGAACAAGATCTTATCCTCCTTACTGATAATCTTTTCAAAACAAAAACAGTTTCGTTCACAGAAGAACATCCGACATTTGTATGTATAAAACAAGATGGCTGCTTTTCCTGGGTAGCGATTTCTAAGTATCTCCTTCAATGAAGATATAATCAATGTGAGGTTTTTAAAAATTTTTGTTTACTGCATCGGCATGTATTTTTTCTCAAGTAGAATGTTTTTGGTTTCTGATGAGTTCCAGGGAGGAAAGATACGGGATACACATACGGATGGTCTTCCGTAAATGAAACTGTTCGTAAATGTACCGAAGTTTTTGTTTTGAAAAAAAAATGATCAGTAAGGTGAATAAAATCTGGATCATTGGAATGTAGCATAATATTGTTATATATATATATATATATATATATATATATATATATATATATATATATATATATATAAGTTCATACAACAAAATATATGAGAGGCAACTAATATCTTTAATTCGTAAACATCCGGATTTTTGACTTGGATGAACTGTATAGGTTTACAAAAAAGTATGTTTTGGGCCGATATATTTGATGTTTTATATACCTTTATGTAGTTTTATATATATTTTTTTATATATTTTCAAAGTTTAATTTTTATTACCTGCAGTAATGTCATTGCGGTAATGGTCGTCTGAGGAGAAGATTTTCTTTGAAAACTCATGCATTAAGGACTTTAAAGTACTTTGCCTGAACATTGAACTATTATAAAATTTGATTCGCACCTTATTTTATTCTTTCAGTTTATCTATTGCTTCTATTGCTATATATATATATATATATATATATATATATATATATATATATATATATATATATGAGAAAGGAAGGATGAGAGTAATCCGACGTAATGAGAAATTAAAAAGGAAAAACCTAGAGATATTTTTTATATATTCATCAACGTTTCGTCTTTATTGTAAGACTTCCTCGAGATGATGATTTTAAGAAAAATGTCATGCAAGTACATCGACTAATACTTTTCCTTATAAACCCATCATGTCAAGCCAATATTTCGATGTACTTGCATGACATTATTCTTAAAATTATCATCGCGAGGAAGTCTTACAATAAAGACGAAACGTTGATGAATATATAAAAAATATCTCTTGGTTTTTCCTTTTTCATTTCCCATTTATATATATTGGTAGCAAGTCGTTTATTAGACATGTGTCGTTAAATACCACGGAGTTTTCTTTCTTTATGATCTTTTTAGTCAATTTCTCGACTCGGCGAGCGATTCTTCGGGTTTCTGGTAATAATCGATGGATCATGGCGCCTAATGTTGTTTCTTGGGCCATTCCTCTAGCGCTTTCGGTCTCGCGACCGTCTTCAGGAGTTTGTCTGTTGTTGTTGTTTATAGAGAGCCGTATTTATGATTTTATTTTTTTTATTTTGGTTAGATCTAGTTTGCATATGTGTATAGACATATATATATATATATATATATATATATATATATATATATATATATATATATATATCTTTATTCTTTTTTACTTATTACTTTATATATATATATATATATATATATATATATATATATATATATATATTTATATATGTATAATCCATGTAAAACATCCACAGGGTAGTAATCAAAAAAAATTCAACTGGGTTTATAAAAAGTGCTCAATATCAAATAGAGCTGTTACATATGATTATTTTTATTTACACAGACATGTACAAAATCTGCGACACTGGCATGTTGATTTTATCGATCAACAGCTATTATAAACTGAGATCTCATCAGGCAGAGTTAGAATCCGATCTTAACCGTAGATCATATTTGAAAAGAATGAAATGGAGAAAAAAAGAAAAAAAAATTAAAATTGGAAAGTCACGTGGTTGGAACCGTAATGATCTTATTTTATTTCATCCCGTACTATTTTAGTTTATTTCATTTCAGCTCTATTCATCTTTATCTATCTATATATCTATCTATCTATCTATCTATCTATCTATCTATCTATCTATCTATCTAGTTTTTTATTTATTATTTCTCTCTCTTTTTACTTCATTTTATTTTATTTTATTTTATATTATATATTTTATATTAATTTTTTTTTTTTTACATTATTATTTTTTTGATTTTTATTCTTAACGGTTCTAATCACGTGACTTTCCGAATTTAAATTTTAAATTTCATTTCTTTTTTCTCCATTTCGTTCTTTCCAGATATGATCTAAGGTTAAGATCGGATTCTAACTCTACCTGATGAGATCTCAGTTTATAATAGCTGTTGATCGATAACATCGACATGCCAGTGTAGCAGATTTTGTACATATCTGTGTAAATAAAAATAATCATATATATATAAATATTGTAACAAACGTGTTTATATAGAACTCTTGTAGAGTCAGTGATTTAAATGAGGATCATCTTTGTAACGCTGTTAGAATTGATGAGATTTTGTACCTTTTTTCAAAGTGATGTTCCAATAGTTTCAGTTATCGATTTCGTAAAGACATTTAAAGCCTTATAAAGCTTGTCCACTTAAGGGACACGAGACGGCAAACAATGCGGGGCTTAACTATTTAATTAGATATGACATAGAATAAGTCGAGTCGATAGTCTATTATCTGTCTGTCATCTTTGAATTGGCCAGCAAGCCGCGTGGGGAAAAACTCTGGGTCTTAATGGCGGATTCCGTGTTTTGCTTGTAAGAATAAAAGAACAAGCGAGAAATTAGAGAGAATAAAATGATAATATTTTAGAAGTAATATCATATAATATATAGAAAAATCGAAAATAAAAAAGACAATCTGTGCGATTTTAATAGAACGGTAATGATAAAAAAATAAAAATAAATAATAGTAAGATTTACAATTCTTGTCGAGTGGTCTTTCGTTTTAACCTTTGCCATTTGTAGACATTTCTCTGCCTTTAATAATATACATAACAGAAGAATAGCCGCCCAAGACGCATAAAATTAATTCCCTAAGCAAAACAGTTTTACACCCCTTACGAAGATATAATGTAACTAAACCTTATGCCTAGAACCCTTATTCAAATTTTGATCGAAATAAATTACATGATTTTAGTCACGAAAATATATAAAATTTAAGGCTTAAGCTTAAGGGGTCTTAAGAATAAAATGAAATTCAGAGAATCTTACTCTATGGTCTTCCTCTAGAGACGCCTGAACACTAGTTTAATACGTGCAAACTCATAATTGGTGTGGGAGGCGGTACGGTATACCTTATAAAATAAAATACGTTTATTAATAAAAATTATGTTTCAAATTTAAGATTGACTAATTAACAGACGGACCAACGGACATAAGCATTTATGGAGATTCGTGGACGCATCTCGCACACGTATTTTACTTTAAAAGTATTCAACTTAGCGTTTGATAACGACCATATTTAAAACCAGAATTAAACGAATGAGCTCAACCAATCAAAATTAAGCAACGGAAAACGTCACACCAATCCACTGACATCTTGCGATACGTTTGAAGTGTGCAAAAGGCCAATTCACGCTGACTTATCGCGATTAGGAATCTCTTAAAGTCGACCAACTAATAGTTAATGTCTGTAGATTTTTATCTCGAGCACGAAGCCTCTCGATTAACTGAGCTATGATTTTTTCACGACGTGGGGTACCTTTAATTAATCGTTGTCTGATTAAAAATGACATTCGGCTATGAAGAGAAAAGAATATCAAGTATTTCACAGGATTGGAAGTACATAAAAAAAGGAAGAAAGACTTTATCTTGTTGGCGAGTAAATTGGATAATTGATACGTTTTGGCGAGGGTGCAAATGCTGGGGAGTTTTACAACCACCCCGTTGTCCCTTGTGAAATTTGAAGCGCAGTTGCTGAAGGGAGCTTTCTCCGATTGCAACTCGAACGTGACTCTGGACCACAAAGTGATTTTCTGAAATCTTTCTTTAGATAAATGTGAATCTTTTTTTCATAGAGCGTCGATTTGTATACCTTTTAAAATAAGGATAGGGCCCCTCCTCTTAAACGGACACATTTGGTCAGATAAGAAGGTATTTTAGTAAATTCGTATAAATTAGCATGATTCGACATATTTGAACGGCTTCATCCTGTAGTTGCCATTGATTTCCTTGGTTCTTTCAAGAATCAGCTACTGATGAATCACATGAAGATTGCCAATACACAAGCGCTGAACAAAAGGGACGTAATTCATTCAAATACGACGATGTAGTAGATATTCGGTTCATATAGGATATGGAACCGACCGGATTCGAACTTGACAAACCCAGGTCGCCAGTCCGCATCGTTATCCACTTGATCACGCCCCCCTCAAAACTGACCAGATTCTTAAAATTATACAAACAAAATATATTCATGACCCAGTTTTAAGAACGTATTAAAATTGATTATGATAATGTTTTTATTCATATTTTATTTTAAGCATTCGTTTCCCTGGTTAGTTTAACATTATGTTCGGATGTGTATAGGCGTCCGGAATTAGGGTTAGGGTTAAGGTTTGGGTTAGTGTTATGGTTAGTGTTTGTGTTGGGGTTAGGGTTAGGGTTAGTGTTAGGGTTAGGGTTAGTGTTAGGGTTAGTGTTAAGGTTAGGGTTGGGGTTAGTGTTAGGGTTAATTAATACACCGAAGACTATCGATTAGTCGAGCTAAGAATTTTTGCACACCACGGATCCATTAAACCGTAGTAAAGTGTGAAGATAAACCATATTTATTATTTACTAGCAGGAAGACCCGACGTTGCTCGGGATCGAATAAGGATCACTACTATGTACTTTTTCATTATGAATTTCTTTGTTTTTAATGACCCCTTCTCCCGTTTCGCCCTCTAACACAGTCGGAAGAAGCTGAAATGTTGGAAACCTTTCTGAATTAGTGTCTTACACATTTCATTAAAATCAGATATAAGCTTTCTTACACATTTCATTAAAATCAGATATAAGCGGGTGCTATTCCCATGGGTCACTTAAAGACCACCACCATTGTTTTCTCGGAGAATTTCACACATATGATATAAATTTCATAAAAATAAGATATAATTGAAGTTTTAAAGGAGGTTCGTCCCCCGTAATTCCCTTAAGTTAAGAGGGCATTTAGAAATTCGAGACCACTTCCAGTTTCTTCCCCAGAAGACTTTATAAATTTCATAAAAGTAGGATATATTTGAAATTTTAAGAGGGTTATTCATTTATAGGCTCCCGTAGGAGTGAACTTGGAGATTCGGGAACACTTCCATTGTCTTTCCCGGTAAAGTTTGTATAATAATGCATTTTTAGATTTTATGTAGATTCTGTAACCTTTTTTATATAGGGAACAGAGAAACATCACATACATATACACACATACATTAGGTTATATATATATATATATATATATATATATATATATATATATATATATATATATAATCCTACTTGTGAGACATCGGCCTGGGTTCTCAGTAGTTGGATGACTACACCCCTTGTTGAGAAAAGTAGGTTCATTCCACAGTCGGACTTCGCCGCGGTTTGCTTGATCTGTGTTAGTTAATAAGACTTTCTTGTATGTGGCGAGGTAGCTCATGGCAGAGTACTCGCTTGGAATGCAAGTGACTCGGGGTTCGAATCCTGAGTTCGGATGTGTTCTACTGATGAGCCCAAAGGAGGGCGAAACTCGAGTCTAGGACTTCCAGTTTGTGGCTTTCATGGGTTTTAGATGTTACAGGAAGGCAATCTAAATGAAGTGCGCATGCATGACTTAACTGCTTCCGTACATATTGACAAATCAAATACTTACGAACCAAGAAACGATCGAATCTAGAACTTTTTACAAAATGGTCTATAAAAACACTTTGAAAAGAGAAACTCGCAGATTGAGCTGAAATGTCTACAATGCTAGATAAAGCTACGTCACATTTGACAAGTAGTTTTGCGCAGACAAAAACGCCCGCTTCCGTAACAACAACAATGCTATGGCCATGTTACGCCACGCTGAACGCAGACTTGATCATCATAACCAGGAACTACAAGGGAGAATCAACATATCAACAGCACCTACACATAACTTCTATACTTTCCTATAGCCCGCCATTCTCGTGTGAAAGACATTTATATAATTCCTACCAAATTGAATAACATTTTTCCTAAACGAATTACTAACTTACATTCATTTGATTGAACTTTCAAGGTTTAATATATTACGCACGCACGTACGCACGCACGCACGCACGCACGCACTCACGCACCTGACATCGCAACAAAACTACAACACTTTTCTCTGCGGAAATATGTGTAAATAGACCAACGTGTAATAAAAAATGTGCATGAGCTGGAGTGTTGTTTTTAGTTCACAATTTAACAAAAGAATCAAACGGCTCACCTGTGTACGGACGAAGGAAATGCATTATGGTGGAATTTAATTTTTTAGTTTGCCGTAGAGCTTCATCTATCGGGTTAGTAGACTTCTTACACTTGCCAGTATCCTATATATCTATAAAGCCACCATTCGCTAGTTCATGGAGTATTGTTGACACGTAGGGCATCAACCACTATCCTGTCCCTCTTGGAGAGGCTACAAAAGAATATATAACCTAATAAGCCTATCAAGCCACAGCCCCTGTCCCAACGCCATAATGTTGTATCGCTGTGCCTGTTTTACAAGTACGCTCATGGAATGCACTCCGATGAACTTATTGCATTTGTAACCTAAATAGCAGCAGAATCCCACCCTTCACTGTAAAAGTCCCTAGATGCCGGAAGACTCATATTAAAAAGGGGTAATAGAAAAGAGAAGAGATCATCTCCCAGTAAATTACGAAGTTGATTTTGTACTCTGTCGAGGCACGAAAAGTGCTCTGAGCGGCACCTCCCCAGATGTGGCAGCAGCATCACCCCGCCCTGACCCCACTCTGACCCCTATCTGACTCTTATATAGGCAAAGAATTGCATCAGGAGTCAGGTATTTTCTGAGATGGTAGAATGATTCAACCATTTCTCCAGCGACTTCAGTAACCGATTTGATGTAAGTCTTTCATTTCAGGTCTGGGGTGAAAGTCAGTCCTAGGAACTTGTTAAAGCAAAGGGCATCGCAAACCTTTCCCAGCAGAAATTCATCTTCCTATCAACACTGCAAATAACCATCGTTTCTTCGTCTATGTACCTAAAATCAAACGAAACTTCCACAAACAGAGTTTCTTTCCAAGAACTTCCTGTTGAACATGTCATCGCGGGAATGTTCCCTACATACTACAACATGGTAGTTTCAAGTCGAATGTAAACAAATTTGTCATGCCATCTTGTGAATCAATCAGTATTCTCAACCCTTCCATAGTACTGTTTCATCATCCAATTATAAATCTCACCTACCTTTATTCTCGAGTGACCTTTGGCCTTTGTAAATGGTGAATAATTAGTATAAAAAAGAGAGCAATGCATTTCGACGGATTCAAAATAATTATTTCGTGTGAAAGGTAACAAGTCACTTTTTTCTAATTGCACCACTTGCTCCAGGTCGAAGGAGAGAGAATCGGCAAGGAGAACTTAGGGGTATTGTGACGTGGGCAGTTACGTGGTTTCGGTTACAGACAGACATACGCATAATAGTTTTATATAAGTCGTTTAAGGGTAACTGCTGATTTCTGCGACCAAACGAATTTGAAGATTTGATTCTGTCTGTAAACTGATTAGATTTATATTTATAAATGTGTTATCGCTGATAAGGGAACGATTGCCAGACACAAATAAAACTACGACGAAACCAAGTAACGATGCGCGCGCGTGCGTGCGTGTGTACTTGAATGCTGGTCTGTGTTCTTGGCTTATTTTCGGTCTTAGCTTATCATATTCGATCATCATCTTCGGTATTTTCTTGGACATTTTAGGCTGTCAAAAAGGAGATAAGAGCGGGAAGGAGTGTTTGAATGTAAATCTTTGCATTTAAAAAGGACATCCTTCTCGTAAGGGAGACAAAGGAGGAAGAGGATGAGGATGAGGAGGAGGAGGAGGAGGAGGAGGGCCGCACGACAAAAGGAAAAAGAGGCGACCGAAATGATGGAGATGAAGAAGAAAGGGACAACAGTGCTGAGGACGAAGTAGAAGAGGAGGAAAAAGAAAACAATAGTGCCGACGATGAAGATGAAGAAGAACAAGAAAGAGGAGGAGAAAGAGAAGAAAGAGGAGAAGGTGAAGAAGAAGAAAGAGGAGAAGTAGAAGAAGAAGATGAAGAAAAAGAAGAAAAACTAGTAATTGCTTCTGAGATGCTGAAGATGACGTTATTTGAGTTTTGAGGGTAGGTTGGGAGATCGGGACCACAAGATAAGTCACAAGTAAACTGATATGGGCCTTGTCCCTTTTACTTATATAATATTGAATAATATAATGGACCTTCGTGAATACTCTTTCTTTCTCTCCCTCTCCTCCGTCTCTCTCTCTTTCTCTCTCATATATGTTCACCGTTTCATGTAAAGTGTTTAGTTATTAATTCAAAATATAGTACAATATTTTGAATTAATAATTAAACACTTTACATGAAACGGTGAACATATATTGTATTATTTAGATTATTCGAATAACTATTCTTATTTTCGTTGATATTTTCACAACGTCTCACCCGTGTAACCTTCGACCTTCTTCAGGTTCATCTTTTCGAACTTTGGAATATATATATATATATATATATATATATATATATATATATATATATATATAATTCAGGAACCTATACGAAATTCCGAATTTGTTACAAAATAAATAAATATGTTGATCTTTTTGAAGATGGTGACTGGTACTAATTCTTGATTGACTGGAGGCTCTTTCTACATGCATGGAACGAAGGTTTTCATTGGCTGACCAATTGTAAAATAGTAGAAAATGCGAAACGATCTGTGATTGATCAGCTAACCAGAATATTCGCCACATGTAGAACTTCTCAATAAATAAATAACTCTTTAATGGTCTTTAAAGAAAGACAGAAGTCGGCAACCGATCGGAATCAAGTATGTAAAATGATTAAAAAGAACGTCTTTCCAATTCAACATCGTTTAAAGTAATGAAGCACAAAGAACATTTAAAAGTTCTTCAGTCCAGAATTAGTACCATTCAGCTTCTTCAACAAGAGCAACATAACTTTTTGTTTTGTACATATTATTGTGTTCAAATTGATTTATTCATTCAATTCGTATGAATCAGATGATTCTATTGTGGCATCCGTTTTTCTCGATATATTTCTAGTTAGAATTTTTTTTCTAGAAAGACATCGGGTAATTACAGGAGGGAGCACGTGAAGGTTGCACACATCTTAAGTAAAATGTTCATGTGGAATGAACTAGATTCGAACTTAGCACACCCAGGTTGTCAGTTACCGTCGTTAACTACTTAGCCCCCTTGTGTTTACATAACTATAAGTTATTGCTCCCGGCGAGTTTTTCACGTTTTCGGCTGCCGACCGGATCAACAAATTACCGAAGTCTCCGACTAAGCTGCGCTAACTACAACATTCTGTAGATGTTTTTACACAACGTGGGTTCAGCAAAATTGATAGAACGACAAGTGTAAACGAATGTCGTCATCGCAGCATCGACCAATAATAATCAATCGTTTTAGTTTATCTTCTCGGATTGCTGTGATTTAACAATTAAAATTAACGCGGTCTTTTTTACAACTGTAAACACACATTATTATTACTATCGTTTTTCATTCATTTATTTTACCGTTTCTCGTTTTATGAATGAATTAAAAAAAAAAATTATGAAGAATCCATGAGCGATTGCTCTTTTTACCACATTACCTCGAGTGGAGTGTATTCTATGGCTGACTCTTCAAACTTAAGTATTTTTTATTTACCTCCTCTCCAGTAGGTTAGATACAAGATCAGGTGTGGGTTTTGATGAAAGTGTTTTTGTGAAACGAACTGGATTCGAACCCGACACACCCAGGTCCTCAGTCCGCGCCGTTAACCACTCAGCAACCTGATATTCATTTAATAATATATTACAAATGTTTTTTCAGTATTTAAAACAACAAACATCAATCAGTATAATAATATATTTTGTTTTAATGCAAATTCAACAGAAAACATTTTTTTAAAGAAACTTATTTAAAACAAACAAAAAAATATTTCAGTTGACTTAAGAAAATTAATGTTTTAAAATTGGGTCTCGCCACCAGATGCAGTTTAAAGTCATACCCAGGATGATTAGGGGGAGGAAAGGCTTGGGAAATAGGATAAGCAGACCAAGAAAGGGTATGGGGAAGATGGATTTTAAGGTGGGTTAAAAACGAACACTTTGACTAAAGGTGTCTGGGGTAATTTAGTGCTGCATCCGTGATAACTTCTATTTACCCGAAGATGAACTACCATTTTGGGTTAGAGAAGTCTTGGGAGTAATTTTTAAAAACTCTTATTCACCTCAAACAAGGTACATTACCACTAAGATGTAAGGGGTTTACTGTGAATTAGGGACCATGCTTACAGGGATACTTTAAGTAGGGAGTTGAGCAGCGAGATATATGTTCACATTACATTTAAACTTCTGCATGCTAGTACAGTCAGGGAATCAGGAAGCAGTTCGAGGGAAGAACGTATTAGAGTAAAAGTCTTTTTAGTATTTGGGGACCTCTACAGTGAGGGGTGGTAGTTTTTTTACGTCGACGGAATCAAATGTTATCAGCTTACCAGATTAGTTTGGTTGTTTGTTAACAGTCGCTTTCATTAATCTAACATTTTCAGGTTTACTTACTTCTCATGCACTGACATTATCCTGTATCTCTACAAAGCCACCATCCGCCCATGCATGGAGTATTGTTGCCACATCTGGGCTGGTGCATCATCTACTACTCTTTCCCTCCCTGACAAGGTCCAAAAAAGAGTCGCCAACCTAATAGGTCCAACACTGTCAACCAAGCTCCAGTCCCTGTCCCATCGCCGCAATGTAGCTTCCTTGTGCTTGTTTTATAAATACTTCAATAGATTATGCTCCGATGAATTGGCTACTCTGGTGCCCCCTCGACGTAAATTCACTAGACCAACTCGACAATCAACTAAATCCCATCCATTCACTGTGGAGGTCCCCCAGATGCCGGAGAGCCTTCTACTCCAATAGCTTCTTTCCTCGTGTTGCCGGCCTCTGGAACTCCCTCCCTGCCCTATGTTTCCCCGGCGGTACTGACAGGCAGAAATTTAAAACTAATGTAAACAGACATCTCGCTGCGCAGATCCCAATTTAGGTTGAACCCCCCAAACTTTCTTCCTTTTTTTCTCAGTAACCCCTTACGTCTGCCTTGTTTGGGGTGAACTATGTTAAAAATAAAGAAAAAAAGATTAACATTTTCCGAACCATACAATTTATATTAAATCTAATAATTTATCCCGAATCACGTCGGGTACATTAAGTAAACTTAATTATTTCTTATTACAGTACAGACTAATATCTTGGTGCAAAAAATACGCCCCATTTCTATCCAAGGGCATAACCTTTACATTCTCGGATTAGCAGAATGACTTTAGCGAACACTAAAAAAACATTGCGGCCATTAACATAATTATAACAAACTTTCGACTTCAGAACCGATGTTCAAACAGGATAAAAAGGTCGCTTTCATACGTACGATTTCTAACTATACGCATACATCATACCTTTATTCTTAACCCATGTTTTATGTCACTGGATTAATACAGCAGACGTTAGTTGCTAGGTCGACGGAAAATGTTTCAGATTTGTAATTTTTATCTACGCTCATAACTATGGACTATTGAACGTATTCGTCAATTCAATAAATTCTTTGAATAAATATCACCCTTGAAAATTTTGAAATTAGATCTTCCTCCTAGGCATTACTACCTTCCTTTCCGAAAGTGGAGGGGTTTACAGCCTGTAAAAACGATGCAGACTTTTTACCAACACTCACAATTATAGACTGTTGCAGAGCTCAATGTAGTAGATTTTACCGTTTGGAGTTTACTGGTACGTCACCTTCAATTATGGAGGAGACAGGTTACAGACATACAATCCGTAAATACCTTGTTAAGGGAAGGTTGGAACAATATCCTACTTGAAGACATAAAAAGGGCGACTGGGAGTTTGTTAGATCGTCTACGTCGTTGTGCAAAGCACGGTGAACATCTAACTAACATTTGTTTAACAACGCTTCTGTTTGTTATTTATATTTCCGACAGTTACACATCAACGTGTAAATTGAGCTAAATTTCATGTTTTCCTGGGACAACCTGTAGTATAAAAATAATGAAAAAAATATATAATCAGTTTAGTTTTATATATTCTATGTATGTTAGATCTGTTTTTGATGTTTCATAAAAATGCGTTACAGCAGATTAAATAAAGACATTTGGATCTGGAAACTCCATTCAAATTACATTATTGCGAAAAAGCCTTCCCGTTAGTTATAGAAAAGAAAGACCGAAAACATATAAACTGAGCCAATATATTTACAAATCAGATTTGGCCACCTTGCGACGAAATTTCACATTACTCCGATTCAAGGTAAGGAATTATCTGTCTGCCGTTGTATTGCAGAAGCGATTATTTCACGTATGGACAAACAATGTTTCTTGTTTTGCTATAAATGTAAACAGCGCGCAATCTAATTGCAAACGAAGATTTTATATCACAGCACAACCGGACGATTTTTGACCGGAATTTCGTTGGACAAATGCAGACAACAAAGATGGTGGCCCATTATAAAGTATTATATGTTTTTCACTTTTTGTAGTCTTTACGTTATAAACAGTTTTATAGAAAGACATTCAATTTTAAGGTAAATCATTAATTACGACGAAAGTCAGGGTCCAGTGTTTAGAGTAAACATCTATCAATGTCGTGACAAATGGTGGGCCGTAGTACTCGTCAATTTGTCTTTGGTTTTGCAACTAACAATCCACAGTGTAATCTGTATGTGACTTAGGTTTGCATTCGATGGGTAAAACGTAACAGGCGGACAGACAGACAGACTTATCATTTTCGTATATCATATATATAGCTGAGCCAGTTGAAAGGTAACGGTCAATTTGGTATCTACTGATTATATTTATTTACTTTGTTTGCAGGAGGGTAGCCACAAGGTCAGGAAAAATGTACTCTGACCTACAAAAAATGCATGAGCAGCCACGTCGGTATTCCCGGATAGGTGCGCCTCAGGCGATTAGCATTAAATTAACCCCATGGGGGTATGAACCTCAATGGACTTGCGGTTCTGGAACTCACACGTCCTTGCTTGTCACAGACGCAGAGACAGAAAAGGACCAGAGAACAACGGATCCTGATGCTGACCCCTCCTTCATTGTTAGCTGGGTTGTAACACCAATAAAGTTGTGCCCTAACATGAATAACGATGCCAGGAACCTGAGTTCCGGACTGCATATCTTTGACACTATCATGTTGTCACCGGCCCTACAGCGGATAGTAATGGTTGGATTTTAGAGGTCGGGGCTATTGCTGCTAGACGCCGACCGTTAATGTTTTGTATACGTACGTACAAAGAGTGTAGATTATAAGTAGTAGCGGTTACGTATATTAATAAATAGACGAAATATTTGGGTGGGCATTTGTGTATCTGTCTGTGTGTTTGTGTGTGCGCGTGGATATGTGTATGTCTGCTGCTGTTTTATATAGATTATCGTCTGATAGCACCATATTCATTTCTGTCTTTGTCTTTAACAAAGTCGCGATGGTTATCTGTTGGTTTGTGACTCTTTTTCGAATGACAGTCGCAAAAAGGGTCCAAATGAATGAAGGGATTTCAGAGAAGCAGACAACAAAATCGAAACAGAAGAGAAACGAAACGAAACTGCAAATCGAATATTTGAATAATAACAAATTCAAAGTTAAAAGATTATCCTTATAGAAATTTTACACAGAGACTAAATTTTATATATATATATATATATATATATATATATATATATATATATAGTAAGCTATGAAAATATATTTATGGCAATTAAGCTACACAGAGGCTCCCGCGTTTCATCCCCGGTGGGAATCTTCAGACTAAAATGCAGACCCCCCGGGGATGAAACGCGGGAGCCTCTGTGTAACTTAATTGCCATGAATATATTTTCATAGATTACTACCTAGCTCTACTTACGTATCGAGCATTGTTGAAGTGAATACTGAAAATTGATACATACAAAATTATATCTCCTTATAAAATTTTATGTGGAAATAGTAAAATTATATATATATATATATATATATATATATATATATATATATATATATATATATATATATATATATATATATATATGCGTGTGTGTGTGTTGTGCACTTGCAGGTCGATAATAACCAAGACAAACACATTTGTATAGTTAACAAAAGTATAATAACAAAAGTATTATAACAAAAGTATAGTTAACACTAGTATAATAACAAAAGTATAATAACAAAAGTATAATAACAAAAGTATAATAACAGAAGTATAATAACAGAAGTATAATAACAAAAGTATAATAACAAAAGTATAACAAAAGTATACTTAACAAAAGTATAATAACAAAAGTATAATAACAAAAGTATAACAAAAGTATACTTAACAAAAGTATAATAACAAAAGTATAATAACAAAAGTATAATAACAAAAGTATGTTACAGAAGTACGCGTCACGATTCTGGATTCATAACTGCCAAGAATAGCGGTATTAACTTCCTTTCCACCGCAGAAAGATGTGGGACAAGGCTGGAATGTAGGAGAGAGTCAAGCCAACGCCTTTAAAGAAGGAACACTCTGACCGTTTTAAAAGTGTCTGGGCAGCCCCGTCGGAACTTCCCGGTTAGAGCACTCCGATTAACTACCCCCATCCCAAAAGAGGTAGGAAAGGTCTGGGAGGGTTGACCTAGGACTACTCAAGACGAATGTCTCTGCCCGAGAGATAAAAAGCCACTGAAATGGACCAGTTTCTGTCGGGCTGATTTTTGAGATTCGACCCTTGACTGGTATGTATCCACTATCACCACCGGAAGCCAAATAAATGATGCAAATGGCGCAATTTACTTCTTTCTTACTGCAGGAAGATGTGACACAACTCGAACGGTGGGGAGAGTCAATCCAGCTTCCTTAAAAAACGAGAACCCTTGCCTTTTAAAAATAAGCTAGGAAACTCTGTCGGCATTCCTCGGTCAAGGCACCTCAGACAGTTAGAAATAAACTACTTCCAACTCAAAGAAGGGAGTTAAGTCTTAGAAGGGGGACCTTCTTGGACTACCCAGAAGGAATATCTCAGTCGGACAGAAAAAAAAGCCATCGAAATGGCCCAGTTTCTTTCGGACTAATTGTCGAGATCGGAACCTCGACTGGTATTCAATCGCCATCGCCATCGAACGCCAAATCAATTGTGCCATTGTCGACTACAGCGTTTAGTCGTAACTGTATTTATTGTGTCTAGGTGAGTTCATTTATTCCTGAAATAGGTAGATTCACACAAAGAGAACCTTTACACTCATAGAACATTGTTTCGAAGTTATGAGATTGATATTCAAAACGCCTAATATATATTGTTATGGTGTAAGCTGATCAACCTATTTCAGGAATAAATGTACTTACCTAGACACAATAAATACAGTTACGACTAAACGTCGTGGCAGACATCGGTTCCATTCATTTGGCGTCCGATTGCGATGGCGATCGCATACCAGTCGAGGTTCCGATCTCGACAATCAGTTCGAAAGAAACTGGGCCGGGTCCTCGATGTTGGCTATCAAATTAAAGTCTACCGATTATGACGTTCATATCTTCTCCCTGAGTCTGGCGGCTTTTATATTTGTTTAGCTTTGTTGGTGTATGTGGCAACACCAAACTCAGGTCTATTTTACTCATGGTCCTGTTATAGGGATAGTATTTTTCTAGACCATATGTATAAATACATGTCTGTCTGTCTGTCTGTCTGTCTCTCTTACTCCCTCCCTCTCTCTCTCTCTCTATATATATATATATATATATATATATATATATTGGGACTCATTTTGTCCCACAAAACAGTATAATTTAATTAAGACCCCTACTCATAGGGCCTTAATGATTTGTTCTTAGACTAAACTGGCTGATGAAATAAAATTTATTATTAAGACCCTGTAACAATGGCTAGACATTGTTGAATCCACTATCAAAAATACAATTTCTAGTTTTAACAAAGATAAAAAAGCTTCTGTTGATAGATGCCCCATTTACCTTCGCCTACCTTGTTTATGTAACATAACTGATGGATTCGCCAAACAAATCTGATCATATGTATGTATGTCTATCTGTCTGTCTGTCTCTCTCTCTCTTTCTCTCTCTCTCTCTCTCTCTCTCTCTCTCTCTCTCTATATATATATATATATATATATATATATATATATATATATATATAATGCATAGAGTTATTTTTGCCGGTTGTTTTTATATACACGGCTGGCTAGTTAACCAATCGATTGGCTGAGAAAACCACAAATAATCTGATTGATTAACTAGCTTGCCGTGTATATAAAAACACCCAGCAAAAATTAACTCCATGCATTTTAGCCCAAAGATTCTCCCTGGGGATGAAACGTAGGAGCCTATGTGTACCTTAATTGCCATAAATATATTTTCATAGCTTACTACCTAGCTCTACTTACGTATCGAGCACTGTTGAAGTAAATACTGAAAATTGAGACATAAAAAATTATTTCTTCTTATAAAATTTTATGTGGATACATGAAATAGTAATATATATATATATATATATATATATATATATATATATATATATATATACATAAAAAAGGTAAACCGAATGGATCTTTATATGTTCATCGACATTTCGTCTTTATTGGTCAAAGACTTTCTCAGGATGACTGATGTGAAGAAACACACACACACACACA
This sequence comes from Sepiola atlantica, assembly GCA_963556195.1. Taxonomy (NCBI): domain Eukaryota; kingdom Metazoa; phylum Mollusca; class Cephalopoda; order Sepiida; family Sepiolidae; genus Sepiola; species Sepiola atlantica. Next base: position 1,093,863 of record OY744524.1, read on the forward strand.
CACACACACACACATATATATATATATATATATATATATATATATATATATATATATATATATATATAAATATATATATATATATATATATAGTCTCGGAAGTTTCTCAACCATTAAAACTATATAAAGAAATATATATATATATATATATATATAATAAAAAAAAACTTATAGTCTCAAGTCTTCCAGTGGAAAATCACTCATGTAAGTCAATTTATTTTTTACAGTTATTATATTAGTTAGTTTCTAACACTATTTTAAGGGATCATCAGTTGTTTACCATGAAAAACTGTTTCGGGAATTTAAAAACAAGACAGTATTTAATTTCATGGCTTCCCAGCAGAGTTGATCAGACCCCACTTCCCTTAAAAGACAAAAACATAAACGTTCCTTATACTAAATCTACGTTTTTTTTCCGTATAAATGTTTTGCTAACTTATGTTAGTTATTTAAGACAAACAAAAAAAAAATTCTTCACCTGTGCTGTTCGTTTGTCTAATAAAATTTATCCGTTACTTACAAAAATGTTGCTGCATTTTAAAGTGTTTGGACGAATCCATGACACTATTATTTAAGTGATTAATGTATTATTTTTAGTTTTATATTATAAATATAAAAAACATCAACACATCAAAAAATAAAAGATAAATAAATAAATATGCATATATATATATATATATATATATATATATATATATATATATATATATATACATATATATACATACATACATATATATACCTTTAGTTCCTCCTTTTCTCCCTCGTCCTACTTTGTTGTCCATCTCCCCGTTGTTGTCAACCTCAAATAAATATTAATCTTCCTTGTTCACTTTAGTTTTTCTAATCTGCGTTCACAACTGTCGACTTTTTTCTTTTCTCATTGTTTCAAATCTGCGTCTATAAGTTAACCGTTAATTTGTTCTCTTTTTCTTTCTTTTTCTTCTTCTTCTTTGCCAACTCCCGGTGTTTAAAATCGGCGTTCATAACTGTCGATTTTCTTCTTCTTCTTCTTCTTCTTCTTCTTCTTCTTCTTCTTCTTCTTCTTCTTCTTCTTCTTCTTCTTCTTCTTCTTCTTCTTCTTCTTCTTCTTCTTCTTCTTCTTTTTTAACATTTCTTTCTTTCTTTCTACTGTATTTTTATTGTTTTTCTTATTATAATTAGCAGATGTGTTATATATACGTTCATACATATTATACATTATTTCTATTTATATATATAATGATTTGTTCTATCAGTTTATTTTGATTAATTTGATAAGATTTAAAAGCATCAGAATGGCGAGTAATTGCCTTATTTAATTGTCCAAATATTTTATTTTGATCGACACCTTGGTTAATCATTCTTATTATTAGATCAGAAATTGGGGGCATGAAATCTACTAATTTTAAGGTAACACGAGCAATTCTCAGAAATTCAGACATAATACTCCCGTAAAATATATACACAGGGCTAGTACTATTTTTATATGGCATTCGCACGATACGAAAAGGGAATGAATTTCTTTTATCAAACAGTTTATAGATAAATATTTTATCTTCAATTTTTATATCCAAATCAAGAAAAGTAGCTTGTGTTCTCTTATGTTCACAGTTTAATTTTAACTCTTTAGGATATATTAAATGTTTAGTATTTGCAAACTCTTCGCTATCATTAATGCAAACAAGGTCGTCAATATATCGCCTACATCCATGATAACTATACGTTCTAGATATATCATTTTTTATTAATGATGACATATATATATATATATTCCAGTCTATGTAAATATAGATCTGCCCAAAATGGAGACGGATCCAAACCCATTGGAATACCTATTGTTTGGAGCAATAATTTATTCCCTATTTGAAAGTAACTCTCTTTTATAAGGTGACTTATAAGCATTATCAGACCAGTTTTGGATACACTCGTCTTACCATTTTTATTTTTACACCAAAAGGCTTTAGATTTTGCAAAGTCTATGTATTTACCTTTTCCTCCTGCAAAAGCTAAATCTACAGTATTACCTAATTCTTTAATAAGTTCTTTATGGGGTATATTTGTATATAATGTACTAAAATCGTATGTCGAGATTGATTTAGCCTGTTTACGAGAATTAATACAATCTAATTTTTCTTTTACTAGATCGGAATTTATATTATGTATATATATATAAAGTTATATAAAGTTACCTAGTCCGAATTCCAAAGTCAGCATTTAATAGCATTTAATCTGACGAATCAATTTTCATTTGTTATTGTTATAGTGTGTTATTGGCAATATAATAACGCACTTTGCTACAATGAGTTTTCTATCTTAAGTTTTAAAATGTGTGAACAAATAAAAATTAAGAACTACAATGTTTACGCATATATAAGTTAATGTATATGTATTCATGTTCATATATATATATATATATATATGTATATATATATAAAGTACAATAAGTATAACTTCAGTTATATCACAAGGAGACAGATAACAACGATCGTTTTATATATATATAAAATATAATAAATCTCCAGGATACGAACCACAGGTGAAATTTAGCTCGACCGTTAAGAAAGAAAATTAAATAATGAACAAAATACCTATCTCAAATAATAACAGAATTAAATATGGTAACTTAGTTTTAATTCGATCCCCTTGGTCTTAATTATTATAAAATAAATGTGTTGTATTTCACCTACCATGAACTTACGCACTAAATATACGTACTTATACATTTGGTTAAATCAGTTTTTGGTGTAGCTTTATTAAAGAGTTAAAGGGGTTTTCTCTCTTTGAACGGAAATATTCTGAGGCTCAATTAATGTGCAAATTGGATTCGATTAGTTGAGTCTAGCATAAATTGTGGTTGGACTATTTTCCCTGAGTTTGAAGATTTCCGTTAGTGCAGATTAGTTACGTCAGTTGTTATATCTGAAAAAAAAAAACAACAAAAAAGTATTAATTCATTTAATTTAATATGAAGCAGTGTTTTTTTTTGTTCTTTCCGCTTTTATGGGTATTTTAATGATAAGAAATATTTACTATTCATGTTAATTGTTCTGAAAAACTTAAGCATCGTTGTAAAAAGTAAGTATTATCAACGTTACTAAAACTCACATTACCCATTTTGATATTGAATTTTTCATTAAAAATATATATTTGACTTTTATGGACTCGAATTATTTAAACCTGTCATTACAAAAAAAAGGTTTTTGGACTTTATTGTGTTTTTCTTTTTGTAACTATTGAGCAATTCCACTGAATATTACTTGTCACAAATTGATAAAGACATTTTGTCCTGAAGATAGGAGGCTAACACTTGTCAACTTCTACCCTGATAATATAATAAATATTTGAAACTATTTATTTTCATTTTCGTAAGTCGCTGATGATTTGGAGTGGTTATAACGGCCTTTTCTAAACAATAGTTTTTAAATAATTAATTTGTATCGTACATAAATATATGTATGTGTAAGATAATGAAGAGTGGCAAAAATGAATCGTTGACGAATCCATTGTGGGTGGGACGTCGAGAAAGAAAGCGACTTGATAACTGTTAAAAAGTAGAAGGTTCCGGAGTGCAAGCAGGACTTTTAAGGCGGCGGTTTCAGAAACGCGAACAGCCGGAGCGCTTGGTGATCGGAGTATTGAAGTACCGGAAGAATTGGAGTTTACCGATGTTTATGGCACCGATGAAGCTTTATTGGCTATGGTACTCAAGCCCGTCTTGCTGTTAGGCTTTCGTGTCCGCCTACGAAAAATGCGACTGATAAGCAAGTTGGTACTGTGAAGGAACACCATGACTTGTATTTCAATAAACAGACAATTAGAAGTGCTTGTGGAACAATTGCTTCAGACAATGCAGAGCAAGTTGCTTTCCAATCCGATGTATATATGAACAAGTTTCTAGCGGAAACCAAGTCTGTGACCTCAGCAAGAAAAAGACTTTCATGAGACAAAAGTATGTCAAAAGATTTTTTTTTATATGTGTGTGCGTAGCCGGCGTAAACCATCCGGTGATGGGAAATAAAGAAAACCAAAGTTTTCCATATACGTTCTGTTCTTTGTCATTCTTGTTGGATCTTACGGGGTACCCCGAAAGAACGGGTAATGCAACATATGTAGTTTTTAAATCTCCGAAACAGTTACATGGTAAACAGCTGATGATCCCCGTTTTAATATTTCACGCTTAAGTTAAGGTCCCCTGTTTTTGTTTCACTGTTAGATATTTGAATCCCCTTTTTTATTTGTGAATTTTCCAACGAATGCAAAGTTTGCGATATCTTGGATTTAGTTAGTTTCTCTGGGAATTTAAACTGCATTTTCCTATTTTTTCTTTTGTTTAAAATGACTCAAAGCTTCTTTAGGCTATATATGTAAGAATAATCAATAAACATGACTTAATTCTAATCATTTATTATTGTTATAAAGCTTTATGTGAAAGTATATCAAGCCGTTTATGTGTGCAACGTCGGCTGTCTTGATTCGGCTCTATTTCGATTATGAGAAATTAATTATATATATATATATATATATATATATATATATATATATATATATATATAATTAAATATTCTACTTTGGCATTTCAACTGCTAATTTCTCAGTAATAGCTTAGTGTTGACTCATCTGATACAATTAAGAGAAAGCAGTGGTTTGACATTCCTTCTTTTTAAAAACAAACAATAACAACAACAACACCCCCCCAAAAAAAACAAAAAAAGACACCAAACAACAATTAGATAAGAATAAGCGATAAATTTTCGCTTAAAGCGTTTTATTCTTTTTCTAATGAATGTTGACTTGTCTAATCGTGCCAATGGGTGTGTCCCACTCCGCCAGCGCAATGTATCTGTACGACCGAAACACTATCGCGATAATTCATTCAAATAACGCTGACCTCTTCCAGAGATAAAACAGAAACTGATATCGAAAATGAGTTTTCTGTTGTCAGAAAGTGATAACATTCCGGCAAGCCAAGAAAAGGCAGATTTAGACGAGGCTCGACGGATTCGTCGCCACGTTTTCAATGTTTACGTTCCAAGAATAAAATCTACTGTTCCCCATTTTACCACTTACTAATCATATTTTTAATTGGAAGCTTTTATTATGATAGAAATGTCTAAAAAGTAACGGGACTGATGTCCAAAACAATTTATTTCACTTTCAAACTACGTGGTTTCACGCTTCTAAGTTATCGCCGTCTAATCTAATGCATTTTCCCGTCTTCCTCTGTCACGTTTCTATACACAGTTTGAAGGATTCTTTTAAGATAACCTTTGACCCCGCTTTTACTGACCTCTTCGTGGCCTCCAAAAGGGTTCCATTCCGTAAGCTATTGGAAAAAAAGAAAGTCACATGGATACATATCAGAGGAATAGGGAGGTTTTATCAGTAAGATGATTTTATTTTCGGCTTAAGAACTGCTGTATGCTAAGGGGACTGGGAGTAGGTGCAGTGTCTCGGTGAAAAAGATGAGATGAAAACGAAATGAAATGGCTGTAGAAAGTTTCACTCTATAGTTATATTCTTTTAATGTATGATGTTACGTTATAACATTCATCTTACCCCTCTTTCACCAATAGTACACAGCGCACTGCTTATACAGTTCCCTTACTTTTCAGACACACTTCTTATATATATATATATATATATATATATATATATATATATATATATATATATATATATATATATATGATTATTTTTATTTACACAGGCATGTACAAAATCTGAGACTCTGGCATGTCGATGTCATGGATCAACAGCTATTATAAACTGATAAGGTTCTTTGCAAATATAATCTGAAGTTAATATCAGATTCTAACTCTACCTGATGAGATCTCAGTTTATAATAACTGTTGATCGATAACATCGACATACCAGTGTCGAAAATTTTGTACATGTCTATTGAGCACTTTTTATAAACCCAGTTGAAATTCTTTGGATATTTTACCTGGATTATATATATATATATATATATATATATATATATATATATATATATATATATATATATATATATATATATCTTCATTTCTTTGAACTTCAAACTACGACTTTCACCCTTCCTTTGGATCTTCTTTTACGTTTTTCTGTATAATAAGGCATTTTTTTAAAAAATAAAGCCCTTTTCTACCACAGAGTAAGGCCGGTTCTACGACCAAAATATCGGTTGGTTTAACACACGTGTTATTATTTTAACTAGTCTGTTTGCATGCTTATCCACTAATTGCATATAGTGATCACTATATATATATATACATATATATATATATATATATATATATATATATATATATATATATATATATAAGTGGTGTACTAAAAGCGAACTTTTAGGAAAGGTAAAACCTATTGTGAAGAGTATACAGCTCAATATCCAGGATAGAGTAGGTAGATCTTTGAAAAGCCTCGCTTAAGGAGAATTTAATTTGAATAAATTGCCTTTTTGCGGAATATACCTTGCTCTGAGAAATTGAATTGAATTTTGATTTGGCTTTTGCTTCTCTAATTCCTTTCTTCTTCATATATATATATATATATATATATATATATATATATATATATAAGGTATTAAACCTTTTATTTATACAAATAATCAAAACAACACATTTGCAGACATATTTCTGTTCAAGCTTTAAACCAGCTAGAACTCCAGAAATGTATCTAACAATCGAAATGAGAGTTAACGACATTTGTGAACATAATTAAGAGTCCACTGAGATTGCAGTTATAAACGTTATAGGAAGAAGAATACATTCTGTGAATGTAATGTAATTTTAGTTTAAGTATATATATATATATATATGTATATATTATAATATAAAATGAAGTAATAAAATAAGGTGTCAATCAAATTTTATTAGAATTCCAAGTTCAAGCAAAGTATCTTAAAGTCCTTAGCTCATGAGTTTTCAAAGATAATTCTTCTCTTCAGAGGACCATTACCGCAGTTATACTACTACAGATAATAAAATTAAGCTTTGGAAATATATAAAATTATATACACAAATACATAAAAATACATAACATCAAATATATCAACCCAACAACATACTTGGATTGTATAGATTCAACAAAAAAGTATGTTTTTGGGTTGATATATTTGATGTTATGTATTTTTATGTATTTGTGTATATAATTTTATATATTTTCAAAGCTTAATTTTATTACCTGTAGTAGTATAACTGCAGTAATGGTCCCCTGAAGAGAAGAATTATCTTTGAAAACTCATGAGCTAAGGACTTAAGGACACTTTGCTTGAACTTGGAATTCTAATAAAATTTGATTTACACCTTATTTGATTACTTCATCTTGTATTATGATATTAATGCTCTATCCAGTATATTGAGCTTCAGTTTTTATCCGGATGTTTCACTAATTATAAGATATTAGTTGACGCTTATATCTTTTGTTGGATTGCTTCATATATATATATATATATATATATATATATATATATATATATATATATATATATATATATATATATATATGTGTTAACTGCTCCAATTACTACTAATCCTTGTAGACTTTTGACGTTCCTAGTCTGAATTCTATCAGCAGGCGATATCTTAGCACTGATTTCTTCTCTCTCTCTCTTTTTCTTCTTTAATAGTTCTCGACAGCAAAATGTCGATTTACCCGTTCTCACGTTTACTCTTTTTACTCTTGCTTTCTCTTCTTTTCTTCTTCTTCAACTGACGTTATAAAGACACTGGTTGATCGGTCTCTCTTTATTCTTTTTCCTCTTCTTCATCTTCTTTTTCTTTCTCTTTTCATAACATTCCTCGCATTCCTTTTTTCTCCCCCCTTTTGTTGTTCTCTGCACGTGACATTTTCTTCAAATCGCATTCTCTGTATCAATTTGAAAACTTTTCCGTTTTGAAATAAAGTTTATTATCCGATAAAAAATGGCCGTATCTTCGACCGAAATATCTCGGTGGAACTTTACAACATGGGTTTTTGAGTTTATTTTTGTTAGTTGTTGAATTGCTTATTCTTTATTCCATTTTTATTTCTACATATAGTCTGAAACATTGTTTCTTTTTTTCCCATATATATATATATATATATATATATATATATATATATATATATATATATATATATATATATATATATATGGAATTGCTGTGTAATTGAGGGTCTACTATACTGTACTTTGCATTTTAGTGTCTATACCCTGTGCTGATGAAGGACTTGATATCAATAAATGTCCATTTCATCTCTGAAACAATTGTACACTAAACAGTTGTAGATGTTGAATTCTTGGAACGGATATAAATAAATATGTCATGAATTTGTTTATCCCGAAACTCTAATACACCCACACGTATATATATATATATATATATATATATATATATATATATATATATATATTTATATATATATATATATATATATATATATATATATATATGGGGTAAGGTACACGATAAGTCATGAAAATGAAATGCCGTGGTAGACAAAATGTTTGAAAAAAGAGACTTAACTTTGATATTTTCAGATTAAGTTTTGGAGGATTGTGTTCGGTGTATCAATTTCATGCCCACTTCTATGTTGTGATGGTTTAGTTTGTGTTTATTTATACTTATAAATGTTTACATGCATAATTGTATGCATGCTTATATATCTATCTTCTTCTTTATGTGTTTTTATCCTGGCTAGTTTCTCTGTCTTCTTCCCTCTTATCGCCTTTACTCCCTCCGCCTACCGCCCCCTATACTAGCTCGGTAGGTGCGAAAATATTTAAAAAGAATAAGAAATAAAGAAGAATATGTCACCTACTTGTTAAATCATATTTCAATGTTGCTATGTCTTCTCATATGGTCCAATCGAATCATCTTTTCCTTCTCCCCTGTGTTTGTGTCTTCAAAATAAATTTGTTTCCAAATCTTCACTTTTTCTGAATACGTTCGATAATACGAACAAAACCGGTCAAATCTCTTGTTTTTGTTTTTCTCCTGCATTATAACCTGTTTTCCGTGTGTCTCTTTTTCAAACATATATAAATAAATATATATATATATATATATATATATATATATATATATATATATAAATATACATATATATGTATATATATACATATATATATATATACATATAGATATACATATATATTTATATATTATATGTTATGTTATATATATATATATATTTATATATTATATATTATGTTATATATATACACACAGGTTCTCGCTAGATCACCGACGTTAAGCGACGTTGGACCTGGTTAGTACTAGATGAGTGACCATTTGGGAATACCAGGAGCTTTATAGCACCTAGGTATTGGTAAATAGCGTCGCCAACCCACATTGCCTAGCGTGGCTACTATGGCAAACACTCTTGAATGACTGTTACCAATATGGTGTTGGAAACCAGGGAGGAGTTCCTCCTCCACGTATGATCAAACCCCCTGATTCAACTCAAACTTTTTATTTATTCAAACATTTCTTGGATCGACATTTGCAGAGATGTCAAAGCTGTAGATCAGCTTCACTTTTTCAGACTTCTGTTCTAAGTAGAAATGAGAGTCATTCTCTCACGAAATAAACACGTGACTCATTCAAAATTAGATTGTTTCGGATTGCATAACTATCTAAACCAAACAAAAATTTTAATCATTTTTTTTTACCTTACTTTCAATATTTTTATTTTCAAGATTTCCAATTTATATATATATATATATATATATATATATATATATATATATATATATATATATATATATATATATATGAAAACTCCCTCTGTCCACCCAGCAGTAAATGGGTACCTGACTAAAAGTCAGGGAAGGTTCAAGGCAGCGTGCCCTAGACACGGTGATTCTTAACAAATCACCGCCGCGATGTCGGCAACGACATTCGTGCGCGTCCAGGCTATGCGACCCTTACCTTTTATATATATATATATATATATATATATATATATATATATATATATATATATATATATATATATATATATATATATATATATGCATACAACATATACATATACATATACATTAACGCATACACAAATATAAATAAAATAAAAACGCAACCGCATATACATATATGTATACGTATACAAACGCAAAAAACACAATACATTCAACAAAACCAATACGCTTATTAAACCACAAATATACTTTATCAATGGAAGACCCACCCATACACATATATATCTATATATATATCATGTGTTTTCTATTGATGAAGTATATATCATACTACTAATAATAATCCTTGTAAAACATCCACAGGGTGGTAATCCAAAGAATTTGAATCGGGTTTATAAAAAGTGCTTAATATCAAATAGAGCTTTTATATATGATTATTTTAATTTACACAGACAAGTACAAAATCTGCGACACTGGCATGTCGAGTTTATCGTACATGTCTGTGTAAATAAAAAAAATCATATATATATATATTTGTTATTGTTTATTATCCATGTACGTATACGTTTCGTTCTTTTTCAATCGGGACTCTTCAGCATAGCGATATGACTATTCACTACCGGTCACACGATTCGAAACCCTGGATTACAAGTATTTTTCAACTCAAATCTAACGTCGCTAACCGATCGGCCAATTCTGAATATCTTATAAACAATGATAATTTTAGCACATTTAAAGCGGCGAGACGTACAGGCATTCTACTTCTATAAGGGAAGAAATGATGCATATAAAGCAAGTGACGTCATGCTGTGTTAGTACTACCATTTACAGGGCTCTACTTTTTTACGAGGAGCTTCAAATATAAATATTTGTTATTGTTTATTATCTATGTATGTATACGTTTCGACCTTTTTCAATCGGGACTCTTCAGCATAGAGATATGACTATTCACTACCGGAAACCCTGGATTACAAGTATTTTTCAACCCAAATCCAACGATTGGCCAATTCTGAACAGCTTATAAACAATGATAATTTTTACACATTTAAAGCGGAGAGACGTACAGGCATTCTACATCTATAAGGGAAGAAATGATGCATATAAAGCAAGTGTCGTCATGCTGTGTTAGTACTACCATTTACAGTGCTCTACTTTTTTACGAAGAGCTTCAAATATAAATATTTGTTATTGTTTATTATCTATGTATGTATACGTTTCGTCCTTTTTCAATCGGGACTCTTCAGCATAGAGATATGACTATTCACTACCGGAAACCCTGGATTACAAGTATTTTTCAACCCAAATCCAACGATTGGCCAATTCTGAATAGCTTATAAACAATGATAATTTTTACACATTTAAAGCGGAGAGACGTACAGGCATTCTACATCTATAAGGGAAGAAATGATGCATATAAAGCAAGTGACGTCATGCTGTGTTAGTACTACCATTTACAGGGCTCTACTTTTTTCCGAAGAGCTTCAAATATAAATATTTGTTATTGTTTATTATCTATGTATGTATACGTTTCGTCCTTTTTCAATCGGGACTCTTCAGCATAGAGATATGACTATTCACTACCGGAAACCCTGGATTACAAGTATTTTTCAACCCAAATCCAACGATTGGCCAATTCTGAATAGCTTATAAACAATGATAATTTTTACACATTTAAAGCGGCGAGACGTACAGGCATTCTACTTCTCTCCCCCTCCTCTCTCTCTCTCTCTCTCTCTCTCTCTCTCTATATATATATATATATATATATATATATATTCTGCACATAGTCAGTTTACTGAACGTTTTATTTGATTTGATTCATTTATCGTTGTAATAATTAACATAAACATTGGATGCATTTTTGCACTGCTTCGATTGTGGACGCATCTCACGACTGGATAACTTTTTCAATTTTTTCAAACTTTTCAATTTTTCGTTTTCTTGGACTGTCACTCATTACCTGGATCAATCTTCAGTCAACCTCCTGGATACATTTTCTCAATATGTTTTTGATGCATTATATAGATTTAACAAAAAAGTATGTTTTTGGGTTGATATATTTGATGCTATATACTTTTATGTATTTGTGTATATATTTTGATGTATTTTCAAAGTATAATTTTATTTCCTGCAGTAATATCACTGCGGTAATGGTCCTCTGAGGAGAAGAATTATCTTTGAAAACTCATGAGTTAAGGACGTTTAGATACTTTGCTTGAACTTTGAATTATAATAAAATTTGAATGGCACCTTATTTTGTTGTTTCATTTTATATTATGATATTAATGCTCTATCCAGTATATTGAGCTTCAGGTTTTATCCGGATGTTTCACTAATTATAAGATATTAGTTGACTCTTATATCTTTTGTTGGATTACTTTATATATTTATATAAATATATATATATATATATATATATATATATATATATATATATATATATATTTATAATATCCTAGTTACCCAGTGAGCTACCCATATGTACACATGCATGTAATCCTATAATTATAAACACACAAACTTGCACATTTAGATAAGCGCACAATCTTAACTAGGTACACACGAATACATGAATATTATGTATGGAATAGAAAAAATAAAAATAAAAATAAGTTGAACTTATAAAATCATGCACACATAACGCACATGCATATATATATAGCCCATTGAAGAAAGATACGCATCTTTTAGTGCGGTCTTTAACCAATGTCAGAAAATCCAGTAATACTCGATTAAAAATGGTCTCGTTGCCGTGATGATAGTAAGCCGTCAATCAGAACTCCTCACCACCTTGTAAGTTGAGAAAGTCAGCCTTGTTTTTAAAATAACCCAGGTATGGAGTAAAGGAAGGTTATGATCAAGTCACCTGCAAGTTGACAGAAAGTTATGACATGTGTCGACAGTCGTCTTGAGGTGGAGCTGGTGAGTAAACAGCTGCTGTGTGACTTTCGTTTCTTTTCTTTTTCGTTTTGATTTTTCTCTTTCATATTTCCTTCGTGGCAAGAGGGAGAGAACAGTTTTGTTAAACTCATGGGAATGAAACGTGTCTGGCCAACGTCGGCGTTTTGTGAAAATACAGTAAAAAATGAATTCTATTTTTTTATATAAAAACCAACAAGATGATGTGTTTTCATTTTTTTGATCAAGCCTTTTATTTTTCTAGCTGCAATGATGCTTCGTCTCTGAAGTAAAGATGATTAATTATCCGCAAAAAATTAATGATTGATACCTAATGCGATCGTTTATTATCCCAGTTTTGAACCAGCTACAGCAAACCACAAGTTCTTGAGTATCTCAACCACAACGTTGGCTCAAGACAAACGCTTATAGGGGAATGCGACTATCGAAAACACGTATCTTATGGTGCCTAGACGCAAAATGCCAAAATAGTATCACATTAGGCGCTGCGCATAGACGCAGGATTCTATCCCGGGAGAAATATACGGCACACAGAATTGCACGATAGCATCACAATTTGTGCCGACCCAGTGGGGACGTCCATCCAAGAAGACATCCCCAGAAGAAGACGTAGAAATACCTCTGGATATCATCCACAGAATAGCCATATTGACCCGGAACGATTTCAACGTAAATCAATAAAAGAAAATAGAAAACGCTGTAAATCCAAGAAACTAAGGTAGGTGACAATTCTCCTCTGCTATATTTACTTTTATTTATATTTAATTATTGGTAAATATAATTTGTAGAAAATATTGTTGGATAAAGCTGTTTAGATTATCTGCTACTTAACAAACAAACTAGTACGGCAAATTCGCTAATTTGGCCGATGCGGCCGAGACTTTAATTAAAATAAAGCAGTGTCGAGCGGAGGTACTCACGGACTTAGCTAACAGTATGAACTTGCTAGGTTAGCGCATAAAGACGACGAGTTACGAGAAAGTTCAGCAGTGGATATGTAGTCAGATAAATTCTTTATTGATGCGTTGAATAACCATGTCATTAAAAAGGATGTGGCCAGATCAAACCTGGAAACATTCGGCATAACAAACTTAAAGGCTCTATAAACGATTTTGAGGTGGACATAGGAAAAAACAGGCTATCCTATAATAGCTTACTAAACGGCGTAAACTGGCATAAGTGACCAAGGGGGTCCGTACAAGATTAAGAGTACAAAAAACAGAATCCAATAGCGAGAAATGGTCGGAGTAGGGTCATGTATGCTGAAGTTGTAGCAAACCCACAATCGCTGCGAAAGGTGAGTTTTCTGGGTACATTTCGGTACACTTTTGTTTCATTTTACTTCAGTCGAAGTACTCAGAAATCAAGGGAACCCTTTCTGGGACTAACACTTGATCTCTATATGAGATACATAGATATTCGAATATTCCATTAAAGTTCTTATTTATTTGTCAAACGTTGAGTTTATAAATAAATGAAGAACATTAATAATGTTCCTCTCTCCAATTGACAAGTTAACTATGTTATAGTATATCTTTCGTGTGGTTTCGTGGCTTTACCGGATTCCAGGACAAGAATTCATCTAGTCTGGTGGCGTATCCAGCCTAGTGCTGATACTTGAGGTAACATTACGTGAATCATTCTCTTCTCTATCGGATCCCAGTCCAAGAAAGGATGGACGCGAAGCCCTTCCGGTGAAAAAAAAAAGTGGAGTAAGAACAAAAGACCCTTTGCTACAATCCTGATGACTGTTTTGAATTAAATAAAAGCGAAACGTAGAATGCATTGATTTTCATTTAACTTTTTTCTCATTTTAAACAAACACAAGCGCGTACACACATACACACGCATTCTCGCACACGCACACACATACATATATCGTGTAATTCCGTGTTATAAGAGAAATAAGAACTTTTGTACACGAACACGCACACACACACACACACACACACACATATATATATATATATATATATATATATATATATATATACATATTATTTATTTAATAGACACTATATACTAATGTGATGTCAAATATGACCGATATATCAGCTACGTTTTGATCAAAACGTCGATTGATGAATCTGTCACATTTGGTATCTTTAACCCTTCGGGTTGAGTTTTCAGTGTTTTATAAAACCGAAGATCAAACCAATTTAAAGTTCCCCTTTAATATATATATATATATATATATATATATATATATATATATATATATATATATATATATATTAAAGGGGAACTTTAATATATATATATATATATATATATATGTATATATATGCATATATTTATGTATATAATATATATGAAATATATATATAATATATATATGCATATATAATATATATACATACATACATATATATATATATATTTATGTATATATATATATGTATATATTGTAATACTATTTTAAAAATATCTATTCTAAAATATTTTGCGGAGAGCAAAGGAATTGGGATATAATCAACGTATAGCTACTTCCATTGTGGAATCGACATCTATCTCACTTACTTTATCGCGAACATTTTTAATAACATCTGTTTTTTTTCAATCACGACTCTACAAGCTAACTCGCCGTCACGTCCAAAAAATTCAATATATTTTTGAATTGTAGTCTCCTAAAAAGTCGGCAATTAGCAAGGAAAGCCAGCAGCGTTCTTCTTTCGTGTCGGTTTTATCTCCAACCTTCGGACATTGTGAGCTGCTGTTCCGAAGGCAATCACGAAACTCATTGGTCAGAAAAGTGAGCGATAAAAACCTTACGCGAAAGATGATGGGAACGTTAGTCGGTCAAATTAGAAAACCGATGATAAAAAGCTGATCTTGAAGTAAGCAAGAAAAGGCAAGGGCCGTAGAAGAAAGCGCGCATATCTCAATGGTGTCTGGCCACGTCGTATTCCTGTTAGCAAAGCCAAAGTGTCCAGTGCAAAGGACGCTCTTGAACCTTTCGTTTATGAAAGATTGCGCCAAACGCAGTCGAAATTACTTGCATGATTCGTTATCCCCGTGGACTTTTCTTCGGAGGGTTATTGCTGACTTGACGCCGATATAAGACACCGCTGCTTATCGGAGATCTTTTGCCTTCTTTCTTCTCTCACTTCTTTTAACTTTTATTGCTGCGTGAGATTCGGGTTGGGATTTAATCGGAGATTCACTTCAGTCCTTATAGCAACCTTTTCTTAAAAAGCAATACTTAAGAAACGCAACTATTTCTATAAAAAAATCATGGTAAAAAAGCCACCCAAAGAAAAACGGACAAAGTTAGCTCTGTTTCAACGTATTTCTTTAATAGAAATATTTGCACTCTTATAGATGACGTACCATGTTTCCGTGACTTCGCGTCGTCAACGTTTGGACAGGTTCCGAGAGCGCCCGAGAGTTGACGAGGCGAAAACTGACAAACGCTAAATTAAAGACAGGCAGCCGATAAATTACGACGAAGAAAACCAAACTAAAATACATATATGAAAATAAAGAACAAACAAACCATAGCTAAACAACTGTTAGTAATTAGATGTTTATTTTTGTTCTTTTTTGTCAAAGGAACCATTATTAAACAAATGTTTTTAAATGAAATGTTTTTTTGTTTGTGCATCGAAAAGTTTGAAAAGATGATTTTGTTTGAAATGTTTTCGTTTTTTAATTAAAAAAAATATTTGTTTTACATTTTTTTCAAAAAACTCAATTGGTCCTTCGAGAGATTCAACGAGCTGACACAGATTCTAAAAAAAATCATTTTTTGTTATTAAACGCTGCTTGGTTAATAGTTTCGTCAACTCTCGGGCGCTTCCGAGACCTGCCCGAACGTTGACGAGGCGAAGCCACGGAAACATAGTGCGTCAGCTATAAGAGTACCGACATATTAATTGTTAAATTCTCATTTTTAAATGGGTTATATTAGATATGAATAAAAATTCTAACCCTAAACATTATTCTAAACCTAAATGACTGACAACTATTGATACTTTATATATGATACAATATATTATTTCATTAAACTTTATATGTTTTATGATCATTGAAATAACGTATATGAAGTAATTTCAGCCAGGATAATTACTGAATTGTTTTAGTTCAGTAACTTAAACTTTTCATCAGAAATAATTGTGTGTCAATAAAGTGTTTTTCAAGGAAATATGGAATGTTTCTCAAAATAACTATGATCTTATCCTCCCCCTCTCTCTCTCCCCCCCTCTCTCTCTGTTGCCTACCTTTAATTTCTCGTACCTTCTCGTCCTCGTCGCGTGGAGGGGCGCCGTCTCGATATCGTCTAGTGGTTGAGTTCTCTCTTCGTTTCTGTACTGCCGTGAACATCGCTGTCCGCTGTGTCTGCAACAAAAACCTACATACCACGATTTAGGAGGCAAACAAACTTTTAAATTTTGATTTGTTTATTTTAGGCGTCAGTCTACCGTCGATCTTGGAGATGTTTAACCAATGTTAAGGGAGAGACCAAATTCCTAGCTTAAGTCCTTAGCCATTCGAGGAGGGGGAAGAAGGAATCTCATGCCTGTATTCTCTTAAAGGAATTTAATTTCCCTAATCATTTGAAGACTACATAGAGAAATCGTCTGTTTAATTGTTTACGATTAACAATTTTTTAAACTTTAATTCTTTCTAGACCAGGTCTATTTCCACTAAGACGTAAGGGGCTACTGCGGATTAGGGACCAGAATTATAGGGGGCATTCTAAGTGGGGAGTTGTGCAGCGAGATGTTCGCTTACATTATATTTACATTTTTGCATGTCGGTACAGTCAGGGACACTGTGAGCAAAGAGGGAGTTCCAAAGTCTGGCAGCTCAAGGAAAGAAGCTATTAGAGTAGAAAGCTCTTCGGCATCTAGTGACCTCCACAGTGAATCGATGGGATTTAACTTAGACTGAAATGAATCACGACAGACGTGACTATTTTGTTTGATTACTTAATCTTCTCTCTTAGCAAAAATTGTGACATTTTTCGTTGAATCTTCAATTTTGAAGGGATCCATTTTGCGTTACGCCAGAAAAAGTACTTCAAATAAAATTAATCATTGAAGTTTTTCTTTATTGGCAAGTCTGATAAAAAAAAGTTCATTCAATTCTGAAAGCACCAAGTGTCACCAATAAATATCTTTTGAGTTTTATTAAATTTTGTTTATAATATTTCGTGGAAAATCTTTGACATTTTTGTATTTAATGTTTTAATTACTTTTAATTGAATGCCTTTAGGATTTCGTTACATAACCGTTAAATGTTTTACAGTCTATACTCATCATAATAGAACTGCAAGACAACGTTTATGCAATGAAATTCTAAAAACATTCAATAAAAACAATCAAGATTAATATAATGAAATTCTAAAATTATTCGATTAAAAGAATTAAGGTTAATGTAATGCAATTCTTACGCCATTCAATTAAAACGATTATTATGATTATGATTATGATTATGATTATGATTATGATTATGATTATGATTATGATTATGATTATTATTGTTGTTGTTGTTGTTGTTGTTGTTGTTGTTATTATTATT
>OY744524.1:1117172-1234672 GCA_963556195.1 Sepiola atlantica
TATATATGTATATGTATATATATATGTATATATATATATGTGTGTGTGTATGTATATGTGTATATGTACGTGTGTATGTGTATATTTATTTTTTGATTATTTTTTAATTTTTTATTTATATATTGATTTTTTATTTATATATTGTTTTTTTATTTATATATTGATTTTTTATTTATATATTGATTTTTTATTTATATATTGATTTATTTATATTTTGATTTTTGATTTTTGATTTATATTTTTATTTATATTTTTATTTACATTTTGATTTTTGATTCTTTATTTACATATTATTATTTTTTATTTATATATTTATTTTATTTATATATCGAATTTTTTATTTATATATTGATTTTTTAATTTTATTTTTTTCATTTTATTTTTTATTTTATTTATATATTTTTTATATATTGATTTTTTGATTTTTTATTTATATATTGATTTGTTATTTATATATTGATTTTTTATTTATATATTGATTTATTTATATTTTGATTTTTGATTTTTGATTTATATTTTTATTTATATTTTTATTTACATTTTGATTTTTGATTCTTTATTTACATATTATTATTTTTTATTTATATATTTATTTTATTTATATATCGAATTTTTTATTTATATATTGATTTTTTAATTTTATTTTTTTCATTTTATTTTTTATTTTATTTATATATTTTTTATATATTGATTTTTTGATTTTTTATTTATATATTGATTTGTTATTTATATATTGATTTTTTATTTATATATTGATTTTTTATTTATATATTGATATTTTAATTATATATTGATTTTTTATTTTTTATTTTTTATTTATATATTGATTTTTTATTTATATATTTATCTATATTTATATTTTTTCTTTAAATTGATTTTTATTAATTGAAACAATCGGAAATTTATATATACATATATATATATATTATATAATAATAAATAGTTACCTCTTCTTTTTAGATAATTTAATCAATTAGAGTTGCGTACCTTTAATTATGTTCTACATATAGAAATAATATTTTATTTACTCTTAATTAATAATTTTTTTATTATTATAAATTTAATTTTAATTTTATTGTATTAAATTTAATTTTATTTTAATTTAATTTAATTTTATTTTTCCCCTTCTTTCTTTCTTTCTTTTTTTCTTCTCTCTTTTCTTTCTTTCTTTCTTTCTTTCTTTCTTTCTTTCTTTCTTCCTTTCTTTCTCGTTCTTCACTTCTAAATATAGAATCTCTTACTTAACGGCCTTTTCTGATCTAAGCGTCTAAGTGTACATAGCGTTTCATAACGGTTATAAGTGTTTTTTGAAGAAATTCCATCATTTACTATTTCAGACTATGCTGAAGAAGACGGAATCGGGAATTAAACCCGTTTCTTGTCAGAAACCACTGGTCCATGTCTGATTAAAATCTGTATTTAAAAATAAATAAATAACTATATATATATATATATATATATATATATATATATATATATATATATATATATATATATATATATACACGTCCCTAAACAAATGGGACGACATTGCGTATTAAAGGAAGAAAACTCTTAAATGCTGAAGGAGCAGTAAATACCGGAAGTTGTAGTACAGCCATTTATCGTTATATATCGTTACTTTTGTTGTTATTGTTAACGATAAATGGCTACATATGCGCTCGCTGATTTAGCGTTTATAGATTTAATTCCCACTTAATTATGATGTGGATTCTCGCCGGGTTCAATCACTCCGACCGACGCCAATTAACATCCATACACTGAAGATTGCGTAAGCATGAAACATCGTATGTAAAAATGATTAATATTTACTTAAAATATTTACTGAAAATTCAAATGCGCTCTGGTGTTTCGGTCGAGCTTTCTCCCGCATTTTCAGTTTTCAATATTGCAAAGTTCAGTTAACAAATTCTGATCTTTATCAAAAAACAGAATGATATTATTTCTGCTACTGGAATTTTTATTCCGCCGGCAATCTTAATTGGACACTAGAAGTCGTGTCCCATTTTCTGATTGGACCTCGGTCAATATCTGGTCATTTAGCTGATGCCAAAGGCCGCCATCTCGCACTAAGTAACTTTGCCGTTTCAAACGGCTCGTGATCTGAGGCGCATCAGAATGATAAGATCGTCCGATAACGCGTCTCATATCGGCTACTTTCATCACTCATCTGTCTCATCAAGCAAGATCATTTGCAGTTTATCGATACAATGTCATCTATTCGATATTCGCTTGCTTGAAGATCGATACGTTATCATTTTGATATAAAATGACGCAACAAATGATCAAAAGTGTGTCGATAGGAGAATGCCGACTACCAACAACAATGTTTTCCAATCCTGGTTGAAGCAACGTTTGGTATTCGCAAAGGAGAACAAAAATGCGCCAGTTTATCAGTTTATCGGTCAGTCTAGTGAACTGTTGTGCGAGGTGGTCGTCATTTGCGCAAAGTGTATGTTTTCAAGTTTGGAGAGTATGACAATGCAATAAGTTTGGTTATGTCGGCATGTTCACGCAATGAGTCATAAATTGGTGTAATTCATGACGCAACGGACTATTGGAATCAACTAGGTCGGATTCAAATCCTATCTAAAATCTTGCGGAAACGTATACACATCTAATTTCTTCCCAGCTATGTATAAAGAGAGAGGCAGCGAGAGAGAGAAAGAGAGGGAGAGAGGGAGAGAGGAAGCAGGAGAGAGAGAGAGAAGGAGACAGTGTGTGTGTGTGTGAGAGAGAGAGAGAGAGAGAGAGAGAAGGAGAGAAAGAGAGCGATAGAAAGAGGTAAGATGGAAAGAGAGCGAACAGAAAGAGGCTAATTTTAGATTTTGTCCTCCCCCCAAAAAACGAATTGGTTTTTCAAACTCACTTTTTCTTATTAAAGCAATTTAACCCAAGCTCATTGGGTGACTCAACAGCTCATCTTTTTCTAGTATATATATATATATATATATATATATATATATTATTAAAAATAACCGACAACTTTTGTCTGGCTATCTTAGTGTTGATCCCTTCAATTTTCCGGATTAAAATCTTAATCTCGGAAGGAAATTGGCTGATGAAACTGCCATAGTGTACATGTTGGTCCAGAGTACTTTCTGACCCGTCTGGGTCCATCGTCAGTGGAATAATGACAAACAGGTAAAGACCTGGAGTTAGATTTATAATTAATTATGGCGGGAAAATTTAACTATGTTTATTAGGTATTATAAGCATTTAAGTACATTAGTGCTAGTGTTAAAATTAATCTTGTTAATAGCAGGTTTTTTAGTTTTAATGAGTAAAGCTTCTAGTATGTGTTTTTGAGTATTAGTATTATGTTCTATGATTTTAGTATTGTCTACGAGAAGTTTTCGGATTTGAGAGCGGGGACAGGAATGTTCATTAGTAAGGTGTCTAGCTATAGCACTATTATCGGATAGATGCATGGTCAACCTCCTGGACAGAGTCGTGGTGGTCGAGCCAATATATACGTGTTCTTGTTGGTTGTCGGAGACACAGTCTCCCAAAGGACATTTAAATTCGTATACTAGGCCCGTCCTATCCAAGACTCTAATCGAGGGGGAAGAATTATTTGTAATAATAAGATTAGTAGTTTTAGTTTTATTGTAGTAAATAATTAGTTTAACTTTTTTATTTGGGTCGGTGGGAAGTACGTTTTTATTAATAATATTTTTTAAGACCTGTTCATCTGTTTTATAGTTGTGGTGAAATTGGTTACGGTAAAATAGTTTGATAGTCTTGTTGAGTGGAGAAATGGATTCATTGTTCTTGTTATTATTATTACTGTTACTAGCATTATTTTTAAATAGTTTAATTTGTTGGTCTATAATATAATTAGGGAAACCATTATTTACAAGGGTTTGTTTTATATTTTTAAGTTCATTTTGAAAGAGAATAGGGGAGGAAGAGATTAATTTAGCTCGCGTTAGTAGGTTTTTAATAATGGCTATTTTATATTTAAAGGGGCATTCACTAACGAAGTTAAGAGTACAGGGGTTTATGTTAGTAGGTTTTTTATATGTAGATGTTACAAATTCATTATGATTTGTGTCTATTAAGACGTCTAAGAAAGGGAGTTTTTTATCGATGTTGAGTTCGTAAGTGAAATCTAAAACGGAATTATTTTTGAAAGTGTCTTTTAATATATTAATCTCGTTTATATTATTTGTTAGTATTAGAATGTCATCTACGTATCTTAAATATATTAGTGGTTTATTAATTATGTTAAACACTTTAGTTTCCAAGTTGGACATGTAAAAGTTTGCGAATGTTGGACCTAGCGCAGACCCCATAGCGACACCATCTTTTTGTATGTATATATGGCCGCGATGATCGTAGAAAGGGACTTCAGTCGTACAAGCCAATAAGATTTTTCGTAAAGTGTTAGGGTTAATTTTAAGTGGGCGGTTATTAGGATTATTGTAAATATTATTGATTATTATGTTAATAGTTTGTTCAACCGGAACATTGGTAAAAAGATTAACAACGTCTAGGGAGGCAATCACACCTTGTTCGGGGTTTTTTCTCCTTAGAGTTTGTATAAGTTGGTGTGTTGATTTAATGCTATATTGGGTAGGGATATAGGGGGATATTAATTCATTAATGGTTTTAGATAATTTATAAATGGGTGTAGGTATTTGGGAAATAATTGGGCGAAGGGGATAGTTCAATTTATGTGTTTTGATTGTTCCGTAAATATAGCCAGGTTTGAAATCACCTATGATTTTGGGAAGTTTTTCGTTGTTAATGGCGGCGTTATTGGCAGTGATTAATTTGTTAATTTTAGTTTTAAGGAGGGGGGTCGGATTATTGTTTATTTTTTGAAATTTGTTGCTATCTTCGAGGAGTGTTTCTAGTTTGGAGTAATAATCAGATTTGTTAAGTACGACATACATGTTACATTTATCTGCTTTTTTTATAATGATGTCGGGATGATTTCTAAGTTGTTGAGCGGCTAGTTTTAATTTATTTGTTAATAAAGATGTATTACTTTTTATATTAAATCTATTTTTAGTAGCTTCAGCTTTTAGTAAATCACGGAGTTCAGGTTTTATGTTAAGTTCATTGTCTTCTTCTAGTTTTAGTATATTTTGATATAATAGTTCGATTTCTGTTTTTTTGTGTAGATTTTGATATCTTGGGAATACATGGCAATTAGGACCTAGGTTTAGAAAATCTTTTTGTGTTTGAGTTATTTCCAAATCAGAAAGGTTAATGAATTTATCTTCCTGATTTGGCAGTTGTAGGGAACCTTTATAAATGTTGTTTAGTTTTCTTTGGAGTTTAAGTTTGTGCTGTGCTTCTTTTTTAGTGTTGATTGTAGAGAGACGGAGTTCGACTTCTTGTAGTTTTTCTGGAGTAAGGAAGTTTTTAAGTTTTTTAAGCGTCTTTTGCGCTTCAGAATGGAGAAAGTTGATGTGGTCTTTTCTGATTGTTATCTGTCTCTTCACGAGACCGCATCTGTATTGCCAAGTGGTGGTCTCTTGGTGAGCTGCAGGATCATGTAGTTTGAAATATGTGTATCGAGGCAGCATTTTTTCTTTAAGACACGTATTATTAAAAATAACCGACAACTTTTGTCTGGCTATCTTAGTGTTGATCCCTTCAATTTTCCGGATTAAAATCTTAATCTCGGAAGGAAATTGGCTGATGAAACTGCCATAGTGTACATGTTGGTCCAGAGTACTTTCTGACCCGTCTGGGTCCATCGTCAGTGGAATAATGACAAACAGGTAAAGACCTGGAGTTAGATTTATAATTAATTATAAAGGTTCCCTACAACTGCCAAATCAGGAAGATAAATTCATTAACCTTTCTGATTTGGAAATAACTCAAACACAAAAAGATTTTCTAAACCTAGGTCCTAATTGCCATGTATTCCCAAGATATCAAAATCTACACAAAAAAACAGAAATCGAACTATTATATCAAAATATACTAAAACTAGAAGAAGACAATGAACTTAACATAAAACCTGAACTCCGTGATTTACTAAAAGCTGAAGCTACTAAAAATAGATTTAATATAAAAAGTAATACATCTTTATTAACAAATAAATTAAAACTAGCCGCTCAACAACTTAGAAATCATCCCGACATCATTATAAAAAAAGCAGATAAATGTAACATGTATGTCGTACTTAACAAATCTGATTATTACTCCAAACTAGAAACACTCCTCGAAGATAGCAACAAATTTCAAAAAATAAACAATAATCCGACCCCCCTCCTTAAAACTAAAATTAACAAATTAATCACTGCCAATAACGCCGCCATTAACAACGAAAAACTTCCCAAAATCATAGGTGATTTCAAACCTGGCTATATTTACGGAACAATCAAAACACATAAATTGAACTATCCCCTTCGCCCAATTATTTCCCAAATACCTACACCCATTTATAAATTATCTAAAACCATTAATGAATTAATATCCCCCTATATCCCTACCCAATATAGCATTAAATCAACACACCAACTTATACAAACTCTAAGGAGAAAAAACCCCGAACAAGGTGTGATTGCCTCCCTAGACGTTGTTAATCTTTTTACCAATGTTCCGGTTGAACAAACTATTAACATAATAATCAATAATATTTACAATAATCCTAATAACCGCCCACTTAAAATTAACCCTAACACTTTACGAAAAATCTTATTGGCTTGTACGACTGAAGTCCCTTTCTACGATCATCGCGGCCATATATACATACAAAAAGATGGTGTCGCTATGGGGTCTGCGCTAGGTCCAACATTCGCAAACTTTTACATGTCCAACTTGGAAACTAAAGTGTTTAACATAATTAATAAACCACTAATATATTTAAGATACGTAGATGACATTCTAATACTAACAAATAATATAAACGAGATTAATATATTAAAAGACACTTTCAAAAATAATTCCGTTTTAGATTTCACTTACGAACTCAACATCGATAAAAAACTCCCTTTCTTAGACGTCTTAATAGACACAAATCATAATGAATTTGTAACATCTACATATAAA
Source organism: Sepiola atlantica (assembly GCA_963556195.1). Lineage (NCBI taxonomy): Eukaryota > Metazoa > Mollusca > Cephalopoda > Sepiida > Sepiolidae > Sepiola > Sepiola atlantica. The sequence goes on from OY744524.1 coordinate 1,124,187, forward strand.
AAACCTACTAACATAAACCCCTGTACTCTTAACTTCGTTAGTGAATGCCCCTTTAAATATAAAATAGCCATTATTAAAAACCTACTAACGCGAGCTAAATTAATCTCTTCCTCCCCTATTCTCTTTCAAAATGAACTTAAAAATATAAAACAAACCCTTGTAAATAATGGTTTCCCTAATTATATTATAGACCAACAAATTAAACTATTTAAAAATAATGCTAGTAACAGTAATAATAATAACAAGAACAATGAATCCATTTCTCCACTCAACAAGACTATCAAACTATTTTACCGTAACCAATTTCACCACAACTATAAAACAGATGAACAGGTCTTAAAAAATATTATTAATAAAAACGTACTTCCCACCGACCCAAATAAAAAAGTTAAACTAATTATTTACTACAATAAAACTAAAACTACTAATCTTATTATTACAAATAATTCTTCCCCCTCGATTAGAGTCTTGGATAGGACGGGCCTAGTATACGAATTTAAATGTCCTTTGGGAGACTGTGTCTCCGACAACCAACAAGAACACGTATATATTGGCTCGACCACCACGACTCTGTCCAGGAGGTTGACCATGCATCTATCCGATAATAGTGCTATAGCTAGACACCTTACTAATGAACATTCCTGTCCCCGCTCTCAAATCCGAAAACTTCTCGTAGACAATACTAAAATCATAGAACATAATACTAATACTCAAAAACACATACTAGAAGCTTTACTCATTAAAACTAAAAAACCTGCTATTAACAAGATTAATTTTAACACTAGCACTAATGTACTTAAATGTTTATAATACCTAATAAACATAGTTAAATTTTCCCGCCATAATTAATTATAAATCTAACTCCAGGTCTTTACCTGTTTGTCATTATTCCACTGACGATGGACCCAGACGGGCCAGAAAGTACTCTGGACCAACATGTACACTATGGCAGTTTCATCAGCCAATTTCCTTCCGAGATTAAGATTTTAATCCGGAAAATTGAAGGGATCAACACTAAGATAGCCAGACAAAAGTTGTCGGTTATTTTTAATAATACGTGTCTTAAAGAAAAAATGCTGCCTCGATACACATATATATATATATATATATATATATATATTTAGTTATTTTATTTTATACATAAAAGTTACGTGTTTCGTCGTACTGCGACTCTTCAAAACGAACCGTGGTCGAGTTCTATACCATATAGCCATGAGGCCTGTCTGTAATACATAATTATTTTTTTTTTATCGTTTTATAAGTATGGTTTAATATTTCTTGTTGTTATTTTGACGATAATTGGCTATATATATATATATATATATATATATATATAGAGAGAGAGAGAGAGATAGAGAGATAGAGAGAGAGACAGAGAGAGAGAGAGAGAGTCGTAAACGTCAGGGAGAACACTTATGTATATATGTAGAATTCGACTTCGATATTTCGACACAAATAGAGGGATAAATAGATAAATAAATAGATAGATAGATTAATAGATAAATAAATAGATGGGTGAACCAACAGCTGATATTTTTAAATATGAGCTGTTCGTTCACCCATTTAGGTCAAATAAAGCTGTGTTATTCAGAAAAAGTGAGTTTGCAAAGCCAATTACACACACACACACACACACACACACACATATATATATATATATATATACTAGCGGAACCCGTCGCCCGGCGTTGCACGGAAGAAAGTACTACCTATTGTGACGTCAAATAAAAAAAGGGAAATTACCTATTTTTTTCTCCCCCCCTCGTCTATTGTGTTGGCGAATGTTTTAAATAAAAAAAAAATAAAAAAGTGGTAGAGTAGAATGGGATCGAACGCTAAAACAGGTGATTGTGAATCCTGCCTTCTTACCAACTGCACCACGCATTCGGGTTAAAATAGATGTGAAAATAGGTCAATTAACTTAATAATAAATAAGAACCGGTGCTTTGTGAAAATTAAACTGTGTGTATTAGTTCCCGGTGTCGATGAGTAGAGTGACAGTACAGAATTGTTAGAGAGAAAAGTTTTTGCTACCACCTATATGGAGTTGGTTTTTAGGAGAGTCGTGGATGGCGGGCCAAATGTAATATTTAGTGTAAGCTGGGAAAAAAGAATAACAAATGTACTAAAACACGCTCGAGTGAATAAGTGTAATGTAATAGTAAGTTTAGTACCCTGTGATGCATGTGGTTATTTTCCTATTCTCCGAGAAGGTACAGGGGAAAAATCGTCTCTACTTTATATATTAGATAGAAGATATATATATATATATATATATATATATATATATATATATATATATATATATACTAGCTAAAAAAACTTGGATTAAAGTAATGAATTTTTTTATATTACCCTTGTTTGAATATTTGATAATTTAATAATATTGCACTTTATCCAATTTTAAAAAATCACTTATCTACTTACACACACACACACACACACACACACACACACACACACACATATATATATATATATAATAAAATATAAAACTAAAAGCATACTTTTAGTAGATAGAACCTATAGTGAGGTAGAGATAGAACAATTATAAAGATAGATGTAAGAAGAATGATAAACATGTACGAATGACAATTTTATTTCAACTTCGATTATCAATGCAAGGTGTACTCGGTAAAAACGTGTTTATTATTTGTTTTTACCGAGTACACCTTGCATTGATAATCGAAGTTGAAATAAAATTGTCATTCGTATATGTTTATCCCTCTTCTTACATCTATCTTTATACATACACACACACACACAGGGCCTGTGGACGAGTGGTTATAGCACTTGTCTTTGGGCTGGACGACCCGGGTTCGATCCCACTCATGGCATGCAAATTTTCGGGTCTGAAAACTCCCTCTGTCCACCCAGCAGTAAATGGGTACCTGACTAAAACTCAGGGAAGGTTCAAGGCAGCGGAAGGAGAGGGATGGGCTCCGCCTTCCATATGCTGTGCCCTAGACACGGTGATTCTTAACAAATCACCGCCGCTACGGCCATGGGCAGTGTGCGATGTCAGCAACGACGTTCGTGCGCGTCCAGGCTATGCGACCTTTACCTTTACCTTTTACACACACACACACATATATATATACATATACATATATATATATATATATATATATATATATATATGAAATTAAATACTGTCTTGTTTTTAAATTCCCGAAACAGTTTTTCATGATAAACAACTGATGATCCCTTAAAATAGTGTTAGAAACAAACTAATATAATAACTGCAAAAAATAAATTGACTTACATGAGTGATTTTCCACTGAAAGACTTGGGACTATAATTTTTTTTAATTTTTTTTTTTTAATATAGTTTTAATGGTTGAGAAACTTCCGAGACTATATATATATATATATATATATATATATATATATATATATATATATATATATATATATATACTTATTTTAAGAATATATATATATATATATATATATATATATATATATATATATATATATATATATCGGGAATACTTATTTTAAGAATATATATGTATATATATTAATATATATATATATATATATATATATATATATATATATATATATATATATATATATATATATATATGTGTGTGTGTGTGTGTGTGTGTGTGTGTGTGTATAAGATTATACAACTGTGCAGACAAACTGTGCCAACAAAAGCGTACGCATCAACCCGCTACAGAAGTTGCCGACTCGTAGCTTTCACCTATTATAAAAGTGCAGAGTCATATTTTGTTTCGTAAGTTAATCGTTTACAAGATTGTTTTCGTTAATCCGGTGATATCAACCAGCTGGCTTATCTTGTGGAACTTTGTAGATTAAACGATAAACCGAGGAATTAAATGACTTCACTTTCTCTAATTTCCTCAGACGATTGTCGTCATTGAACAAAACAAATAAAAGGAAAATTAAAAAAGAAAAACCATTTAAGGAAACCAACAAATTAGTCTGTTCAATAAATAATGAACGGTTTCAGTAACGATATTTTATTTATTCAGTTCATGCTAGATCAAGCGTTTTCAGTTTAGCAATTTGCTTGAGATGGTTGAACACTGTTGAGATACTAACCTCAAGTACTATACACGTTTGCGTGTTTTTTTTTCAATAATTGTTTTCAAACATCCATTGACAATAGTGCATGGTCGTGTTGGATACTCCTATCGTCCGAAGTGTGTATGATCTCAGTATACACATCATATACGCGTCATATGCCATATTGCTGTGAAAGGGGTACAACGTTCTCTGATTATTTTTGTGCCATGGACTCTATATTCATTAAGAAAACGACCAGTAACAACGCTTAAGAACGCTGGAAACATCTGTGGTCGGTAAGAAAAAGGTCAGTAGTGGATTATTAAACTAAACTTATGATTTAAAATCTTTGACAAAATATAAGCCACTTACATTTAAGGAAGCCGTGCTCTTTACAAAAGATACAATAACAAAAGCAATACTCAAAATCTTTATTTTATTTGATGATGTTCGAAGTTAATTGTCTGAATACATTTTTGTATGATCTGATTTGATCTAGACAGAATGCGTCATAGGGCAACCAGATCAAGCAGGTAAACGTCTGCAGGTATCATTGTACTAATTGTCTTGTTTTCGTAAATAATTTTACCTATAAAGTTAAGCCATCCTGTTTCTCGTTTTTTGATGATTAACAACTTTTTAATACAAGGAACACACGTAGTTCTACTTAGCCAATTATTTATTGTAAGTATCGGACCGTGTTGTTAAAAACGTATTTTCAATTGATATTTTAATATTTAATTGATATTTTAATATTTAATCTTATCGATATTTTTCGTTTGATTAGTGAGATTTATGAGACGGTATGAGGAGCTAACCGTCCAGCTGTATGAGCTTTGCCCCCGTTCACTCATTAAAACTCCGAAGTTATCTAACAACGGTCATTTATGTATACACCGGTATCGGCTGCCTACTTTTTGTCTAATTAACATTCTTATAAATTATAGAATTTTAACGGTGTCTTTATTATTGTAATTTATATCAAGCAACAATAATAAAATGCTTTATATACCTAATACCAACAGGTATGTCTTCTTCTGTGAAAGTGAAGGTGCTATTAGCGGATATGGGAGCCAAGAAGGAGCTAGTCACTGGCTATTAGAGTTAAGTAGGCGACATAAAGAATCAGTTCGGGCTAGATCATCCATACAGCGAATTAAGGTGTGCCTGATTCGCCGAAGCTTATCTTATCTTTTAATTTATCTAAAATCATCGCAATAATTGACATCCGACTTCAAATGTTTCATATGTCCCATAACTATACTAACGAATCAACTATATACCCCTCATAATAGGCTAAAGCATTCTTTGTCAACACTACTGTATAATATACTGAGCCAAGGAGAACTATTTCCTACAAAAAAACACAACGCACAGCCCGACCTAGGGAATTGCAACACGAAGTTTCCGTCGTTCTTCGCCTATATTTGTATTTCCTTATCTTTTTCTATTGTTGTGTTTAGTGTTGTGCTCGGAACACTCCTTGGCTGTGACACTTTACAGAAAAGAGATATAGCGATATCTACACATCGAAAATGGTTATCTTTCTTGATCATTTCCGCTAATATCAGCAAAGTAAACGTTCCTGTGTTTTTAAGCGATAAAAAAACGCAGAGTCACAAAGAAAGAGACACTATTACGATTAAAATTCGTTCACCATCAAAAAAGAGAAATTACATGCATAAATAAATATATTTAATTGCGAATAATTGTTTTAGATAATTTCTGAACAATTGCCAAAAATGATAAATAAGTTTCAATCTACGTATAATGTTTCAAGAAAACATAAACAAAGTTTTTCACGATGCGTCTATTAAATTAATGCGTTTAAGACGGAAAATGCTATTTGAAAATAAAGCGTGACAAACCAACGAAAACTCTATTGCAAACGTAAGCGTGACAGACAAACGAAACTCCTATTGAAAACTTAAGCATGAAATACAAACGAAAATTCTATTGTAAACTTCAGCTTGACAGACCAACGAAAATTCTATTGAAAACTTCAGCTTGACAGACCAACGAAAATTCTATTGAAAACTTCAGCTTGACAAACCAACGAAAATGCTATTGAAAACTTCAGCTTGACAGACCAACGAAAATTCTATTGAAAACTTCAGCTTGACAGACCAACGAAAATGCTATTGAAAACTTCAGCTTGACAGACCAACGAAAATTCTATTGAAAACTTCAGCTTGACAGACAAACGAAAAAAGCTATTTCAAACATAAGCGTGAGAAAACAATAAAAATACTCTTGCAGATTTCAGCAAAACTAATCAACGAAAAAATTGCAAAGTTAAACATAAAGGGCCAACAAAAATACTATATAATAAATAAGCTTGACAGACAAACGAAAATGATATTGAAAACTTAAGCTTTACAGACCAACGAAAATGCTATTGAAAACTTAAGCTTTACAGACCAACGAAAATGCTATTGCAAAATAAAGCTTGACAGACCAACGAAAATGCTATTGAAAACTTAAGCTTTACAGACCAAAGAAAATGCTATTGAAAAATAAAGCTTGACAGACCAACGAAACTGCTATTGCAAAATAAAGCTTGACAGGCCAAAGAAAATGCTATTGCAAATAAAGCTTGAAAGACCAAAGAAAATGCTATTGCAAAATAAAGCTTGACAGACCAAAGAAAATGCTATTGCAAAATAAAGCTTGACAGACCAACGAAAATGCTATTGCAAAATAAAGATTGATAGAAAAACGAAAATGCTATTGCAAAATAAACTTGACAGACCAACGAAAATGCTATTGCAAAATAAAACTTGACAGACCAACGAAAATGCTATTGTGTTATATTACCTAATTTGAAAAGAATCTAATGATTTTTAGTACAGCTGCCAGCTTGTCCACAGTCCGACAGGATCACTCTACACACACACGGCGCTAAACGAAGAAACAAGGTATGAGTTTAAGAATTGATTGAACAATTAATATAAATTAATTTTATAGGTAAAGGATTACCTATGGGTTAACACAGACCCAGTATTTTGAGTATGTAACATAATGTCAGTGTTTCATCTTCAAAGGTCAAGCCACGAATATCTGTGAAACAATTAATAAAATCGCGATAGTAAAAACAAAAAAGATGAAGATATTAATTTAAAGTAATTATTATGGAATAACGATTGGATTAAAATTGTGAAAAGTTCTAATGAGTTATTTATGATTTTTGTCTTTGTCTTTTACCGCCCCAACTTATAGCGTTAGATTCTCACACTATAAATAAATACACTAAACATCACTCATCAAAACACCGTAGTATAACAGTATAACCATTGCTGGACTGGATTGTTTAATATTTCGAACTGACTCCTAAATGGTAAATTCAAAAAGAGATTAGCTCTACACTTAGTTTCGTATTCCAATATTATGAATAGGCATTTGCAAGTTAAATTAAGTAATTTTAAGCAATTAAACTTAACTGTTAAATTTACTTCAGCGTTAACTTAAACGGTTTATAAATACATACTAAACATTGTTTACCAAAACACCGTAGAATAACAGTATTAGCAACATTGCTCGAATGGATGACTTAATGTATCTTACTGACTCCTAAATAGTAAATAAAAAATAGCTCTGCACTTAGTTTAGCATTCAAATGAGATAAATATTCATTTACAAGTTAAATGAAAGAATTTTACTCAATTAAAATTATCTCCGAGTGAATTAAAACTTCTTATAAATAAATGATAAAATTAAATAACTGTATTAAGGAATATCACTGAATTAAAAATTCTAGACTGTCCGTGTATTTTGTGGCGTGCTAACGTTGTACCGAAAAAACTTTCCATAGTTTCTATTTTCCCTTGTTTATCTCTTCACCATATCTTTTTATCACTCCTCTCTTGACCCCCTCTCTCTTCGCCCCCTCCACTTCAACTCTATTGCCCCTCCACAAATTCGTGTTTTCCCAACTTACCTATCTAGCTTGCCATTCCTTTTTATAACTCCTTCTCTGTCTTTTACTTTAACCTCCGCCACTATCTCTCCCTTGTGTCTTGTGCCTCTATAGAAAAAAGTAAGAAAATCAGGACCGTCTTTAAAGGAGAATAGTCCAGTGATGATTCCGCGTCAATCCGAGACTTTATCGCATGGACACGGAAACGATTGAATTGCCCGGAAGCGTCAGCCGTTGAAAACGATGAATGTAAAATACGGGGTGAAACATAAACAAACAAACAAACAAACAAACAAAAAAACACAAAAAAGAGAAGGCGCTAGGTTCCAGAGGGAAAAATTCCGGCCTGGATTTTTTATGGAAGAGAGAAAATCTGAAAACAAGATGGCGTCTATCGACAAATGACATCAGCCGAGCTGAATGCACAAAATGCGTTTTTCACGGCATCACAGAAAAATCAACGTTAATTAAAAAAAAAAAGACACCGGAAGTTCAATAGTGTCGACTTAAAGGCCAACATTTTAGCTCTACCTTTTAGAAATGATATAGATTCAAAGGTTCATCGGGGAGGTGACGATGGTTTAGTGGATAACAACACGGACTGAAGACCTGGGTGTTCCAAGTTCGAATCCAGTCGGTTCCACAGTCACTTAGGGATGTTGACAACCTTCTCGTGGTCATTCCCGTAAGTACCCGATGTCTTTCCAGAAAGATTAGTAACTGGAAAAACATCCGGGAAACTAATGCTAACACCAGAATCATCTGATTCACACGAACGAAGAAGAAAGCTTCATCGCATATATGCATATAGGCACATAAACACGTTCAGACAGAGACGCACATACACTCACCCCACAGATCCCAACATTAAATGCATTTAAAAGAGAATCAGCAGATTTTGCTTCTGTTGAAATATTTTAACGTAATTATTTACTTAAAATATTTTATTTCATTTATTTATTCTGACAATTGTCATTAACAGGCATAGAACCCGGTGTAATGTTGGAATTCTAAAGATGAATTATAAAGAGTTGTATCAAATCTGTTCAATATCTTTATTTCTTTTATATCATTTGGAAAGCTATAAACTTATATTTAATGCTACTCTGTCAACCCATTTTTGTTCTACTTCGTTTGTGTTTACGCTTATACCCTTCTTCCATTTTATAGAAATATATCAATATATCAATATATATATATATATATATATATATATATATATATATATATATATATATATATATATATATATATATATTATCTATCTATGTAATTGCTCTGATGATAAGATTTTAATCTTTGAAAAGCCTTGACCTAAGGAAAGAATAATAAACATGTTTTTACCGAGTACACCTTGCATTCAACAATCGAAGTTGAAATAAATTTGTCATTCGTACATGTTTATCCCTCTGGTTTCATCTCTCTCTCATTCTCTCTCTGTGTATATATATATATATATATATATATATATATATATATATATATATATATATATATATATATATATATATATATATATATATTCGTATAACCATTTCTCTTTTATGAAGAATGGTATTAATCAGTGAATCTCCATGTAATAGTTAATAGGATATCATCGACGATAGTGTCAATGGCGATAGAGATCTCTCTTATCTTAACCGATTCCGTTTTCTTCCCCTTTTAATAATGCGTTTTGCCAACACCAGAGAGATGACACGACTGACATATTCGGTCATATTCGGCTGTGGTGGGTAACCCAACGCGATGGCACCCAATATTCTTAACTCACCAACACCCGTCAAACCAAGCGGATATTCAACACTTTCATTAAGCTAGCAGATTAAAGGAACAGATTTAGCAAGGCGTCGTAACTGATTTCACTGAAAAAGCCAGATATTTTAAATATGAACAAAACACATTTTTTCAAATGGACTAGATCTCGGAATAACAGTATCTATAAACGATATTCAAAAGGATTTATACTTACTTCTTACAACAGATACAATTGTCTGCTTTCAATGTCTAATATACTTGAATTTGTTTCTAACTCTGAACATTATACTCATTTTACCGTAATCAAATGAATCGTTGAAATATAAGACCATGCATTAAATTCTTATATTCCTATCTACTTGTAGCTTTATAAAACCTATAATAGCACATATATAACTGATTTATTCACAGAATAGTGCCATAGTTTATATCTATCCTATATATAACGAAAATGCTAAGATAGTCAGGTCATAAGCACATCATGGAGACAACCTTTTATGTATAAGTGTACAAATAAATAAAAATAATAAGATAATTTAAAGAAAGCGCTAAGAACTAGTAATCAGTTAACATTCAAAATATAATACAAAATAAATGCTAAATATTGATAGGGATGTATATAATATGTAAATGGAATTCACTCTATTATAGATAAATACATACAATTGATATAGGGAGGTAATATGGGTATGGTCGGTAGGGGTTACTACCTGTATATTATCTTCTTTTTTTCACCCTTTTTTATAACCACTCAACATATCACTTATTCAGGAATGTAAGGATAGATAAATAAAAACTTTATCGTTGATATTGAACTGAGTGGTGAAACGACCTCCTCTCCGACTAACACTGTCCGGGGGTCTACTAACCTAGCAGAAGGGGGGTAGCCAGCCCCGATTCAAGAATTTATAAACCTGTAAGAGAAAGTTGTATAATACACTTAGTCAACGAAATCCACAAATACATAATAATAGGGTTAGAAGCCCAAGATAACCCAAGAGGCTAAATGGTAACAACTCATCCAGTTTCGGGTAACAATGAAATAAAGATTCTTTATTGAAACAAAAAACACTGTCAAATTTCAAACACTATCAAATCATAGACAACACCTAATAAATAAATAAGCGGTACCAGGATAAAAATACCTAGTGATAATTAGTCTAGTTTTAAAACATCATAAATACACTAATTAATATAGTGAACTCAAACAGATTTATAAAGATGCCACCCTAAAACTATACACACAAAATGTTGCGTTTGAAAAAGATTAGCTCTGTTTTTAGTTTCGCATTCAGATAGAAACTTATTACTCGAGTGAAATAATCTGAGCAATTAAATTTACCTTAGAGTTGATTTAAACGGTTTATAAATAAATACTAAACTACATTCACTAAAACATCGTAATATAACAATATTAACACCGTTCAAATAGTTGGCTAAATATGTCAAACTGACTCCTCAACTGGTAGATTTAAAAAGAGATTATATCTGCACTTAGTTTCGCATTCAAATGAGATAGATAAGCATTTGCAAGTTTAATGATGTAATTTTAGGCAATTAAACTTATAAATTTACCTGAGAGTTAATTTAAATGGTTTATAAATAAATACTAAACATCACTCACCAAAACACCGTAGTATAACAGTATTAAAATTGCTCGAATGGATTGCTTAATATTTTGAACTGAATCCTAAATGGTAAATTCAAAAAGAGATTAGTTCTACACTTAGTTTCGTATTCAAATAAGATGAATAGACATTTGCAAGTTAAATTAAGTAATTTTAGGCAATTAAACTTAACTTATACATCTACTTTAGAGTTAACTTAAACGGTTTATAAATAAATACTAAATATCGTTCACCAAAACACCGTAGAATAACAGTATTAGCAACATTGCTCGAATGGATAGCTTAATGTATCTTACTGACTCCTAAATGGTAAATTTAAAAAAAAGCTCTGCACTTGGTTTAGCATTCAAATAAGATAAATATTCATTTGCAAGTTAAATGAAGTAATTTTAGTTAATTAAAATTACCTTCGAGTGAATTAAAACTTTTTATAAATAAATGATAGAATTAAATAACTATATTAAGGAATATCACTGAATAAAAAATTCTAGAATGTCCGCGTATTTTGTGGCGTGCTAACCTTGTACTGAAAAAACTCAAAATAGCGTCCTAAGGAGATTTTTTCCTCGTGTGAAGGTTTTTTTTCTTGATTTTTTTCTTTGTTCTTTCTTTGTTTTCGCCCACAATGACTCACAGTAGGTTTTTTTCAAGACTTTTCAATTCGACAACTTTTCTTTTTTATGGAATTTTCTGATGATCTTGAGGTGTAGCAGAGCCGATATTGATATAATATGGTGTTGGCTGGCTCACCACAAGGAAACAATTCGTAAGAATACATATCACACGAATGTTATGTTTTATGAAAAAAAAAAAATTTGAAAAAAAAAACAACAATACGATTATTAGAATATCAAATGAATTAGTCTAATTCACATACACACACACACACACACACACACACACACACACACACACACATATATTTGCTTGTCTGACTCTGTGAACCGGATTCGCGCCTCCCGACAGTCTGAAATTGTTACTTTCCTGCACCAATGAGAACAATAATCATTAAACGCTAGCGTATGTAAGTATTAATAATTTTATATATAATATAAAAAGTCCCGATTATTAAAAAGGACGAAAAGTATACGTACATAGGTAATAAACAATAACATTGTTTATTACCTATGTACGTATACTTTTCGTCCTTTTTAATAATCGGGACTTGTTTATTACCTATGTACGTATACTTTTCGTCCTTTTTAATAATCGGGACTCATCAGCATAGAGATATGACTATTCACTACCGGTCATGCGATTCGAAAGCCCCGATGACGAGTATTTTTGCAACTCAAATCTGACGCCTTAACCAGACGGCCAATTCTGAACAACGAACAAACTACTTTTTTGAATGAAAGGAACGATGCATTTAAAGCTAGTGACGTCATGCTGTGTTAATACTACACTTACAGTGCTCTACTTTTTTAGGAGCAACAAATAATATATATATATATATATTTCGTATCTCTGTGTTTGAAATAATTTTATGTTTTATCTTAACATAGCGATATTTTTATAATAGCTTTCTGAAATTTAAAAACAATTTTCTTAATAGACTCCATTGAATATAAGATACTCTGACTTGCATTGTTAATAACGTTACACGTATTTTCCATGACTCTGTATTATAGATTCAATTTGGCCGACTGACTATGATAACATCCTTTTTTAGTTTGAGGAAGTAGGTTCTATGGAAGATGCATGTCAAATTTTTTTTTCATCAGGTTTGCTTTCCACAGGCGATCATTGGTATCCTGATGAGCTGCATTACTAAAATATCTTGATAATTACATTTTTATTCCCGTTTGTTTGTGCTCGAAACGGGTGTCAAGTTACACTCAATTGTTTTGAATTTCGGTAAGAAAAATGAATAAAGACATCGTCATTGGAGTTTGACATACAATTGTTTACTTGTACACACATATTTATGTACATGAATTAAAATGTAAATGATAATGATAATGTAAAGGATAATAATATAAAAATAATTTTATATACTTAAATTCGTATAAGATATAACCGTTTAGAGTTTTAAATACGAATTGATTCCAAGTTGTCAGTTGAAAGCTCATTATTTAATACCCTCAAAATAGAGCTTAGAAATATGTAACTAAATATTAGAACTTAGTAATATTTGTTAAGATATTTGTATCGGCATTTAAATCTACTTTCGAAATGAAAAGTCTCAAATGAACATAGATTTTACGTACATTTCAAGAAGTCTAATAATATTAGTTTACATATATGAATCAACTCAACACTCAAGATGAAACAGAAACTCATCTCCTCTCTTCAGAAAATCACATTCAGCCAGTTTGCAACACACAGGAAATGCATACATAATTTACTAACGATAAAAAATGAGTAAAAAAAATATGAGTTTCAACTTTTTACTACATGATATTTATACCACCCAATAGAAGTCGACACTAAACTAGTAGAATAAGTATTTGTGAGTTTTAAATGCGAAATTGTTTTTGAACAGGTCGCACAGACTGAAACTTCCACTTGTCGATGTAAGAAACTCCATATATACACATAAGATAGTGTGTGCGTGTGTGTGAGAGAGAAAGAACGAGAGAGAGAGAGAGAGAGAGAGAGAAAGAGAGAGTAAATAATATACCAGGTATGTTTGTATTCGCATGGTAAAAATCCAGCGAATCCTTACTGTGTTTATACAAAAGTGCTCAATAATAAATAGAGCTAATAGATATAATTAAAACAAATCTAATACAAACTTTATCTGGCTACGCAATTGCAGATATATTTCGGCCCGACTTTTTCTTGACGTCATAGAAATTAAAATAAACCTTTGTTTTACTTTCAATCATCCCCGAATAAAAGTTCAGTCTGGAGAGGTCAATCTATTTCGTAACTTTGTCTGAACCATGTCTCCAAATGTGTAGTCAAATAATGTCTGCATAAAATAAACATTTTTTATACCTAATATATATTTCCTAGATGTTAACCAAATGAAACTCCAGTACTTCAAAGATAGTGCTTAATAACAGGTAGAGTTGTATTATAGTATTAATTACTTTATTTATAAAAACATTATTGGCTACATATGTGCATACACAGGAAGTTAGATTTTGAATGAAATAGAAGCTGAAACATGTATGCATATATGCAGCTAATAATTTTTGTATAAATAAAATATACAATATATATATATATATATATATATATATATATATATATATATATAAGTATATGAATGTATATAAAAATAATGTGAAAAAAAGTTTATATTGTGTTATAACTTTTTATTTTTTATTTTTTATTTTTATTTTTTTATTTATTTATTCTTTTATATATATATTTTGACGTGTAGGAATATGAATTGTTCTTTATGTAAAGAAAAATAGGTTTTTCTTGTTGATGATGGGGAGAACAAAATTTTCGACTGATGCCTTCAGTCTTCGTCAGTGTTTGGGGGTTGCGTGTGTACGGTGGGAGGTTTCCCCAGGCAATGAGGGAGAAAGAGTAGAAACAATCATAAATTAAATATATGTATAAATGAGCACACGCACATATACGCGTCCACACACACGTAATGGGACGTGTACATGTACATTGATATAAACACACACACACACACACCGACACGTGCCCATGCGTGCAAGCATACACACATATATACATACACACATTCACAAATAACCCTGCTTCATCACCAAGCGTATAAGCCAACATAATTTTTTAACGCTTACTGCTGATCTGGGCTCGCGTGCAATCTGACTGCTGTTTGAATAATTTACTTCCTTTTTTCTTTCTCTCGTTCTTTCTCTCTTACTGCTCGATACACACACACACACATACAAACACACACACACCCGCCCGTGCCCATGCAAGCCAGCATACACATAGATGTATGCATACATACACAGATAACTCCATTTCATCTCTTAGCGTTGTAGTCGACTTAATTGTTTAAAATTACTGCTACTGCGTTCAATTTAACCGTTAATTGAATTATTTACTTGCTTTTTTCTTTCACTCTTTCTTTCTTTCTCTCTTATATATATATATATATATATATATATATATATATATATATATATATATATATATATATATATATATATGTTTAAAAAATGTAATCACCTCGCTTCGATGCTTGAATAAAGCCGTAGGGTCGAAATAAATTATTGCACCGTTGATTATGTGATTATGTGTTACTTTATTTTATTTTATTCTTGATCTGTTTATTACATTGAGCTCTCATACCCAGATTTCTTTCTAGAATTTAGTTCACTTTAACACTATGTATATATATATATATATAGATAGATAGATAGATAGATATATATTAGTATTTCATGTATCCACATAAAATTTATAAGGAGATATAATTTTTTTATGTATCAATTTTCAGTATTTACTTCAACAGTGTTCGATACGCAAGTAGAGCTAGGTAGTAAGTTATGAAAATATATTTATGGCAATCAAACTACACAGAAGCTCCCGCGTTTCATCCCCGGGGAGAATCTTCGGGCTTAATTTCTCCCGGGGATGAAACGCGGGAGCCTCTGTGTAGTTTGATTGCCATAAATATATTTTAATAATTTACTATATATATATATATATATATATATATATATATATATATATATATATATATATATATATATATATATATATATCTTTGGGATTGGTTTAAAGTCCTTTAATCCAGGATTTAAATTAGAATTTAATGTTGTTTCTTTAACCTTTTTACCCCTTCATAAATATAATCTTAAACCCATTTTATCTGCCTAATTTCTTTAGAAGACACATCATTAAACAACAAAACAGTAGCGGCCAAATATACGCGAACTCATAATATTGGCTCACGACATTTATATAGAAATATTTTTTAATTTTGAATTTTTTGATTTTTTTATATCTCTTTAAATCTTCTCCAGTTTTAAATCTCAACTGTTACTTTTCACCCCCCCTTTTTTTCAAACCTTATTAAACCCTCTGAACACTAAATTTAAACAAACATACATACCACTCGAAGCAAATAACGCGTCCAAACGAGACTTACACGTGACTTCACATTTCCGAAACAGATGACACCAGAAGCTGAAGAAATCCGGATGGCTAAGTCCTTCTGAGCTTGAAGCTGACGGTACGAATGTAATTTTTCTGTACCAATATATATATATATATATATATATATATATATATATATATATATATATATATATATATATATATATATATATATATATATATTCCTTTTATAAAATTAGTTTATTTCTATGGCTGTATTGCTTTACATATGAAGCATTTCCTTCGGCAATGAAAGGGAGCCCCCAGGCGGATAAAAGAAGACTCGCCGCTGAGAGCGCCCTCTACTTGTTATGACACACACCATCTACTCTCATTCCAATGGTAATTGACTTCCGCTAACGCATTTTGAATCTGTGAATGATTTATTACTTTCCCATGATAAAAAAAAGAAAAAGATGGCTGTCCTGTCTCACATTCTACAACTCGCCCCTCCCCTCCTTTTGCTTCACAACCTGTCACTACATCTCGCTTTTAATTTTCTTAAATTTCTTTTCCCTTGGCCACCGTCGATGATAACACTTACGCCGATTATTAGCATCATGAACTTCGTAACATGCACAATTTTCGTCAAGAAATCAGTTCTACCTCGAGTTCAAATCTCGACGGAGACTGATCACGTGACATAGAAACGACTTTTAAGATGCGTCTTAGTATCCCTATACGGAGTTTTGTCCGTCGTTCGGTCGGTTTGCATAGCTCCAGTTTTAAATAGTATTTTCATCACTAGACGAGTAAATAAAATGGACGTATCTTATTCCAGCATCTCTATTAGGAAATAACTGATGTTTGAAATAACATTTGGGAAAGGTACAGAATAGTTAACACTCGGGACATAAAGAAACAACAACACATAATTTATATAAAACGTATAAGAATAAAATTCGTTATACAGCCCGCCCAATTTTAATGTGTGGAAGCGATTTGTAATTTTTTAAATTTTATACTTTCTTTCTATAAAATCTCTCTTCTTGACAACGAATGCTACAAAGAGTACTGGACATTTATGAGTGGAATTTGGTAGATAAGTCAGGTATAGATTGAAGTTTATAATAGGGTTGGATTGCAGACATGATGTATTTGTGCTTACAATCATATGCAACGAATTGTTTACAATAGGAATTTTATTTCGGCATTAGATAACCACAAAATAGTTAGTTTGGCGTAAAACAGACAAATCGAACTAAACCAAAACTAACTTTATCAGTTATTATTAAGGTTAGGGTCGCCTTCGACTACGGTCAATATATTTTATTGTTATTTTTTACTGCTTACCTTTAAAAATTATCCTTCCCGCTCCCTGTTTCCCCGACAGTACCAACATGCAGAAGTTTAAATGTAATGTGAACAAACATCTTGCTGACCAACTCCTTATCCTGATTGACCTGTATAAGTTTGGTCTCTACATCAATATTCCCTTACACTTCAGCAGAAATATATATTGTCTGCGGTGAATAAAAATACAAAAACTAACAAACAGACAAAAAACAACAACATAAGAGCAAAATACAAACCGAAATATTTGCATTGATTTCATCCACATTTTCATTTTTAATCTTGGTTTTCGACATGACTTAAAAGACTTAAAACTGAGTGACTTAAAAGACATGACTTAAAAGACATGACTTAAAAGACTTAAAACGCTACATTTTCATTTTTAATCTTGGTTTTCGACATGGCTTAAAAGTTCCTCGAGTTAATCCAACTTCGGTGTTTTGAGGAGCGTGGAGTCTCTACATTTTGTTTTCATAAAAATCGCTCCGGGCAAGGCATGAAGCCACTTTTTGTTAATAGCTAAAAAAAAGAACGAAACTTGATTATCTCACAAACATGAAATACCTGTTGATGTTAGTATTAAAAAGCCAAAGCTATAGGTAGGAAGAAAACAGTCAGCCTGAAGAGAGTTCCATAAGTCTGCAGTTTTTTTTAGCAAAAAGCTACTGGAATAGGAAGCCGTATTATAACGAAATACTTGAACAGCGAATTGATGAAGACCACTAGATAAACAAGTGAACCGAGCTGGAACAAAGAAAGCAGAGAATAGGTACACACTTCTGAAGAACACGTGTCATGATAGTATTCATAGAAAATACTGAGACTAGCAACATTACGTCTGTGAGAGAGGGGGTGTAGAGAAGAAAAAAAGGTGGGGCCAACCAAATTAGACATACGATTCTGAACCTTATCGAGAGCCCTCAAATCGTAGAAAGATTCACCAACTCAAATATGACAAAAATACTCCATACAATATCTAATAGTAGATTGGTAGAGATAGAGAATCGGAGAATTATCTCAGGTGTGAGAAAACCTCTAGAGCGATAGAGAGAACCGACTTTATGAGAAGCAGAAAGAGCAATGGATCTAATGTATCAATTCCAAAGAAAGATTTGATGTGAAAAAAAAAGCCTAAGAAGTTTTAGAGTCGATGTCTCCTCAAGAACAGATCCATTCATGAACATCTTAGAAAGAAATGGGACACTTCCACGAATGATAGACACGAGCAAAGCCATAACATGATTAAACGAAACAAGCCATTTCGTACCCAATAGAACAACCGAATCCAGAGAAACTTCTAGATAAGCTGCATATTTCATCTGATTCCAGGGAGATGGGTGAGAAGAAACACAAGAATAGCAGGTGGTATGATCAGCTTAGCTGTTAATATTCTGAATAATATTACTCTCAGGTCCACTCTGAACCAGAGTTGTAGTATCTGTCAGATTCCTAACTATGGGTTAAATAAAAATGTTAACGGGCTTCAATGACAACAAGCTGCTTCGAACACAGTTGAGAAAAGAAGAAGAGAACTAAATATCGATTTGATAAGGATCTGGGACCTCAGGAAGATTTCAATAACTCTAGTAATAATAGGAGTCACTGGGTCAATGAAAAACAACTTAAAAATCTACCCAGTGAACCAAGTGCAAGAGAGATCCAGAAAATTGAACTTAAAGTTGCTGTTAGAATCCTAAAAATGATCTCTCGGTTGGAGTTTCTGAAATAGTATCTAGTAGTATGCCTTATTCCTAGCAAAAAGAAACATGAAAGAACATTGAAAAAAAAAGGAAGGTGTTTGCTCCTTACCAGTCCTTTCTACCCTTTTTTTTTAACGTTATCTATTTCTCTACCTTATCACCTACCGAAATCCTCCCTCTACCCTATCACTTACCCTAACCCTACCCTAATACTTCTGGCTATGACATGAAATTGTACCAGGTGGTGAAGTCCCAATTCGGGAGTTTTGAATGTTGTGGAATCACCCCTTAATAACCATTACATTCAGCTCCACCCTTATTCGAAGTGGTAGTACCCGTCAAGGGCATATCTATGGATTAAATAGAATGCTTCCATTTTAGAGACTATTCAGTTAAAAATTATAAGGCGACAAAACAAATGAATCTATAAACCATTTATATACAAAATAGCATATATTAAATATTTGAAGATATTAAACACTTGAAGTGTAAATATTTTTCCTCTGTATTCTTAGGGTCAAGTGGAATTTACATGAACATATGTTGTTTTTATCAAGTACTTACTATCTGTGGAACACAGTACCAAGGAACTACTTCCCTGCAGATTACAACTCCAATGTAAACAAATACTTGCCATAAATCGCCATCAAATTTTGTGCTTTTTATTAATTAATTTTAATCCTCCATAATACTTTTCATTATTTAACTGACAATCTATTTACTAACCTTCGAGTGGCTTCGGACTTGATTAGAAAACAAAACATAGTTCGCCACTAGATAACCTGAGAAGTGTTGATATGCTGTAAAACAAAAATACCAAAGAACATTTAAAAAAAAAACTAAAACATTTGATCAACATCATGTAAACAAACATTAATTATTACATTTTTGAAGATTTGGATCTTTCTAAAAAATGAATTCCAAGGATGAAACAACCGTGAAATTTCCACGGGTCCCACTAGTCAATTTTATTACCATTGCATCTAAACAAAGTAGGTGCTTCATACAGTTTGTTTCGAAGTTGTCAAAGGTTATGCACAAATTTACGCATATTTGTATCGTTGCTTTTTTCTATATTTTTAGGTCTTCCTTCGACTTGACACCTGGTCTTCTTACCCAACGACGACGGGGTTAATGGCGGATATGAACAGATGTGTGGCTTTCAGACGATTAAACAAATATAAATCATTGCACTTTTCCCTACTTTGTCACGTCAAAAGGGAAGTCAAGTGTTTTTTAAGTGATACTCACTTGTACTCTTTCCTGAGAGTTCCGACTCCATTTAGGATAAATGGCGGCAATCGCCACGCTTACCCTATCTCTCTCTCTCTCTGTCTCTCTCTCTGTCTCTCTCTGTTTCTCTCTCTGTCTGTCTCTCTCTCTGTTTCTCTCTCTGTCTCTCTTTCTCTCTGTCTCTCTCTCTTCCTTACATATTTTATATATGCCAACAACTTACCCTTTTTTACACAACGTTTTATTTATTTCTCTTATTTGTTTCTTTTTGCCTTTCTTTCCATCTTTCGTTCATTCTTTTTTCTTTCTTTCTTTTTTCTTTCTTTCTTTCTTTTTTGTCTTTCCATTTTTTTTGATATATTTTTTCTCTCGTCGTTGCTTTCTATTTTCTTTCTCACTGTCTTTCTTTCTTTCTTTCTCTATTTCTTTCTATTTTTCTCCCTGTCTATTTTTTTTCTCTCAGTCTTTCTTTCTTTTCACCCGTCCTTCTTTCTTCCCCTTTTTCGGTCTATATTCTCTCTGTCTTTCTTTCCTTGTCATCATTGTCTTTTTCCGCGTTTCTCTCTTAATATTTCGTGCTTTTTATCCTATTTTTTTCTGTCAGTTGTTGCAACCATCTCTTTTTTCCTGACTACTATTATTTTGATTCTATAATTATTTCTTTCTTCCTTCCATTTTTCTTCCTTTCCTGATTTTCCTTTTTGTTAATTCTTACCACCTTTTCATTAATTCCATTTTCTTACTTTCTTTCTTTCTTTCTATGTTCTTTCTTTCGTTCTTTTTTCTTTCTTTCGTTTCTCATGTTCTCCTTTCCCGTTTCTCTCATTAAACTTTTTCGACTATCACACTTTTCATTTGTTTTCCTTTCCCCCCCAAAACTAATTATTCACTTCCTTTTTTTCTTCAGGTAACACTCTTCGTTTTCTTCTTATTTCTCTAATCTCCCATAATATTTTAGTTTTTCTATGGATTAAAAAAAATTAATTCTACTTTCACAAAACACAATTTCTTGTCTCGCTCTCTACTCTCCATTCTGCATATCCCAACCGCTGAAATGTCTCCATCACTGTCCATTTAATGGTTAATGTTCTTTGTACCGCTGCCGTCTCTTCATTCCTTGTTTCTGTTCGTATCTGTTGTCGTCCATCTTGGATGGTTTCACACTTACACAAGAGAAAGCGACGCCAAGCGGGATTTGTGGTCGACAAAATAACATATTATATCACTCACATTATTCGCGTGTGGTCGAGGCAATGTTTTTTGTAAGCGAATATGTGTGTATGTGTGGGGTGAGGGCGAGATAGAGAGACAGAAAGACAAAGTGAGAGACAGACAGACAGAGAGACAAAAAGAGAGAGAGAGAGAGTGAGAGAGAGAGAGAGACGTTTGTGTGGCGGGAATTACAAAAAATAGCCGAACGTGACGTTGCGCACTATAAATTAAAAAAAAAAATTCATAAAAGTATTTACTCTTCTTCAGACATGAGACTGGATGTGAAACGAAGTCGACTTTACGTGAGTAATCCAGCTCCTCCAAAACAAGGACACTCTGGACGGTTATAAAAAGTATATTGGATCGGACTCGTCAGCATTCCCCGGTAGGTAAGCTTCATGCAACAGACAATAAACCAATTCTCCCTCCCAAAGGAGATAATGCCTTGGAGGATGGCCTCTCTACTCCAATATTAACCCGAAAGCCAAAACAGCTAATATTAATAAAAGGAGATACAAATTTCACACCCAAACAAAAAGTACATGACCATGGAGTTGATATGCATATACCACTAGCAGAAAGATCTGACGTTGATCGAGATTGAATGAGGATCACTACCATGGCTTTTTACACTATGCTCATTACACCATATATCAAATTCTCATTACACCATATATCAAATTCTTTGTGTTCACTACCCTCCACCTGTTTCGCCTCTTAATCTAGTCAACAGAAGATTAAATGTTCGAAAACGTTCTGAATGAGTGTCTTATATAAAGTTAAATTTAATTAAAATCAGTTTTAAAGAAATTTCTATCCCCATGTGTCACTTATAGGTGGGGACACATAGATATTCGGAACATATAAGGTAACGTAGAGATCTGAAATCACTTCCATTGTCTTTCCTGCAGAATTTTATACATATGATATAAAGTTCATAAAAATAGGATATATTTAAAGTTTTAAAAAAGGGTTCGGCCTCCATAGCACCCTTAGATTAAAGACCACTTTTATTGCCTTTACCAAGAAAACTATATATATGATTGAAATTTCATGAAGGTAGAATATATTTGAAGTTTTAAGAGAATTAAGCTCGAATACCCCGACGCTTACGGATGCGCTTAGAGGTTCGGGGATACTTCCATTGTCTTCCTCGGTAAATTTTACATGACAGTACACTTTTAGATTTGATGTAGATTTATGTAACCTTCTTTTTTACAGGGAACACACACATCACACACATACACACATAAATGATATTATCTCCCTCTCTCTCCCCCCCTCTCTCTCTCTCTCTCTCTCTCTCTCTCTCTCTCTCTATATATATATATATATGAATAGTTATGATGCAAAACACGATAAATCCAATTTGTTAAAATTGAGAAATTAAACAATTGAAGGACGAATATATTAAGTGTATACCTTGATTAATCTTTTTTATTTTAATTGAAAACAAAGTAAAATTATGCCTGTGTCATATTACGTAAAGCACGACTCTGGGGTGTAGTCGAGTGCAACACTATTTATAGTGATAGCTTCGTAAACTTTTAAATGTCGTTTATCGCGTTTTGCATTCGAACTCTTCATATATATATATATATATATATATATATATATATATAATATTTGTTTCGTTTATTATCTATGTACGTATACGTTTCGTCTTTTATAATCGGGACTCATCAGCATAGATATATGACTTTTCACTACTGGTCATGCGGTTCGAAACCCCGGATTCCGAGTATTTTACAACTCAAAATCCCGACATCTAGAACCACTGCTCATATCTATCTGTTATTTTGTCTGCAGTTGCACTGTAAATTTAAATTATTTACAAAAAGCAACTTTTCCCAAGTAAACTTTTACGAGCAAACCGATATTAGTATTATTTTTGTCCTTGTTGTTTTTTTTAATAACATCGTAGGGGTTGAGCTTGCATCGAACATCGATAAAACGTCAAACTCATAGTAATTAAGAATAAGAATTAAAAAGGGTAATATATGGTTCAAGGCTTTGATCAGTTCTGATTCATTCCCATGAAGTTACTGCTTGTGTATTCTACAGATTTCCCAAAATGATACACGCACCGTTTGAATCGTTATAACTCGTTAAATTCACTTGCAAACAAAATAAAACAATGTAGACTTTACCTTTATTAAAAGTTTATTTTCTATGTTTTTGGTTAATTTTACTGTCAGTATTTTTAAATTTGTATTATGGCAAATACACGCTCATGCCTTTCAATAAACTAATTGATTATAAACTGTCTTTCAATCCCTGCCTCAAAATATTGTAAATTGTGCTTCCTTAACCTAAAACGCTATTACTTTTGTGTCCATCTTATTTGCAAGTCAAATGCAGTAAATTGAACGAGTTATGACGATTTAAAGTGTGTATACATTATTTCTAGACACCCTGTATATACTATTAAAAGTTATGGTGGCCTTGGAGTTTCTCTCTTCGTACGCAAATAGAAACATTTCATTGTTTGACAAAAAAGGAATAAGCAGCGCACATATTACAAAGACATAAATTTTTACGATGTCAATACCAGAGTTCGAATCTCATCTAAGTCTAAATGATATATTTTAACTGTATTATAGTGTTTTATAAATTAGTAAAAGAATTAACATAACATAATAACATAAAACACATTGCATGAATATATTTTTAATTAAGTGAACTTTTCTTTTCTTGATTCGCAATAGGTAAATATTTTAATTAGTTTAATTGTAGTTACTCTCTACAGAAAAATGCTGTTTTGATGGAATAACCTTACTTTCCCATTCACGAAATAGATGGACTCGTCTGACTATAAGTACGACTACAGCAAGCAGTCGAGATATTCGAGTTAAGACACATGCAGTCTTAACATTCTGTCTTACGTATTCTCTAGTCGGTCTTTCCTATTACATATTCTGTATTCTGTTAACATATCTTGTATGTACAAGATATATATATATATATATATATATATATATATATATATATATATATATATATATATATATACATCCGAAAATGAACCTATTATTTTAAATACCTTCCACTCGGGTTATTTATCATTATATCTTCAACAAGATATATCAAATAGTTAATTCAAACACGCGTGGAGCATGCGAAATACCCAAGAATTTGACCAAAAGAACAAATAATATCAATATCTCTACAAAGCCACTATCCGCCCATGCATGGAGTATTGTTGCCACATCTGGGCTGGTGCATCATCTACTAGTCTCTCCCTCCTTGACAAAGTTAAAAAAAGGTCGCCAACCTAATAGGTCCCTCACTGTCAACCAAGCTCCAGTCCCTGTCCCATCGCCGCAATGTAGCATCCTTGTGCTTGCTTTACAAATACTTCAATGGATTATGCTCCGATGAACTTGATTCTCTGGTGGCCCCCTCGACGTAAATTCACTAGACCAACTCGCAATCAGCTAAATCCCATCCATTCACTGTGGAGGTCTCCAGATGCCAGAGAGCTTTCTACTCCAATAGCTTATTTCCTCGTGCTGCTGGCCTCTGGAACTCCCTCCCTGTCCCCCGTTTCCCCGACAGTACTGACATGTAGAAATTTAAAACTAATGTAAACAGAAATCTCGCTGCGCAGCTCCCAATTTAGGTTGACCCCCCAACCTTCTCCCTTTTTCTCAGTCGCCCCTTACGTCTACAGTGGCGGCCTGCCTTGTCTGGGGTGAACTATATTAAAAAAACTGAAGATATATCAGCTGGCGACGAGGATTATATAGCTTATATATCTTGTTGCATGTGTCTTAACTCGAATGCTTCGACTGCTCGCTGTAGTCGTACTTATAGTCCGACGAGTTCATCTATTTCGTGAATTGGGAAGTCAGGTTATCCCATTACAACAAATGCTAAGTAGAAGTTTTCTTCCTACAAGCTATAAAGCAGTAACTTTAGGAAAAGGTATAATTGACGTACCAAGGCACTTCATCAACACCGATCAACGAGCGGATATAACCTATACAAGGTAGAGAAGTAACATTTTCATTGCACGTTAGGTTTCTTTCCTTAGCAGGCACTTAGTCAATTGTTTTGAAACCTAGCATATATTGATGCCATAATCAAACCTAACAGAATTATTTTTACTTTTATAGAAACTTTCGCAATATGAGTCATCAAGAAAACAAACTTCAAAGAGTGTGTGATTTGTTGAATGCACTCGTCACATCAAAGACGATTTCAAGAATATCTGGAGTGTCAATAAACACTGTTTATGATAAGAATTTAAAAAATATTCATCATAATATTGTGTGTGTATATATATATATATATATATATATATATATATATATATGTGTGTGTATACACAGACACACACACACACAACCACACACATACTCATATATATATATATATATATATATATATATATATATATATATATATATATATATATATATATATATGAGCCTTGGATTTTATAACTGTTTTGTTTTTAAATTTTGATAAAGATGGTAAACAGCTGATGATCTCCGTTTAATATTCCACAATTTAAGTTACGGTCCCCTGTTTTTGCTTCACTTTAAATTCTCTAGCGGTAAGTCGGCTTATGCAGGTGCTAAGTCTGCGATATTTGGGATTTATCGCATCCCTTGGAATTTAAACTGCATTTTCTTTCTTTGTTTAAAATGACTCACAGTTTCTTTAGACTATATATATATATATATATATATATATATATATATATATATATATATATATATATATATATATATGCGGGCGTTTTAAAGGAAAATAAATTTACGACAAAAATGAAATGTTTAGTGTATGGAATGAGATGCTTAAAAAATTTAAACATAAACATGTTTTAAACGTTTATTGATTCTAATATTTCGACTCGATGAATCAAGTATTAGTTAATGAATACATTTTTTTTATTAAGGTAAATTTTTATACACAGAAAGATAAAGCCGGGTAAATTGAACAGATTGGAAAGTCCATGAAAGTCAGGTGTGTAGGGTGTTCGAGGGATGATATGCTTGGAAGGAGTGTGGTTGTTCATGGGATGGTATAAATCGTGTAATTAGAAGACAGGGCGGGAAAATGAGTGGAATTATATATGAAGGAGCTGATCAGACGGAGAAAGGAAGCGTAGGGAACAAAAGGGAACCAACAGGCTATTAAATTTGGGTAGCGAATTTAATATACTCTACTATGTAATCTATAGCTAAGTAGAGGAAAAAAAGCATTCGTCTATACCTGTTTCAATGATATTAGAGAAATTCAAAATCAGACCAGCAAAGCCTATGACATTTTTGAGGAGGGTTTGTTCTCTGTCGGACTGAGGTATGGCCCTGTGCAGTTCTAAGAAGTCACCCTTCCCAGGCTTTGCATTTTAGCCCTTTGAGAATAGGTTACTTTATTACTATTCGCCTAGCAGGGATGTCGACGGGGCTGCCCAGGCAAGTTTTGTTCGGCCAGACTGATTTTCCTCTAGAGTGTTAACTTTTCAAATCCCATTTTGCTGACCTTGTATCTAATCTACCATCTTTGGGTGCTAGATCAATAAAAACCTGTTTTACATATACTCTCAAACATACAGACGTTCATCGACGGGATTTTAACACAGCATGCCAAGCCCATAGTCCGTTTTTACTTACTATAATACACAGCAGGATTTAGTACATCTATTGTACGGCATATCAACCATTTTAGGGTAATTTACCAAAAGAACATGCCTATAATCAACGGTTAATATCTAAACTTAAGTCACAATTTTACCCATGTTTGAATGGAAATTATGTGTTCATACTTTTCCAAACGATATTAGTACATTATTTGCCGTACTACATCGGATTCCATGGTTCATATACGTATCCATTAGGCTAACGACGCATATCGAACACCTGTTCTATAGTAGTGTACGCTATTTTGTTGAGTTCGATCCGAAACTTATTTTTAAACTAACTTGAATCTAAAACTGCCCCAAAGTTTTCTGTATACCATCAGGTTTTAGCTACAGAAAACCCTCGCCTTCGCTGAAAGTGTATAAAAATATTGCGCCTAACAAATAAATAACTTTAAATACGATAGTTAAAATGAAACATTGTTGGATTAATGTCTTTTCAAATTTATTTTGTTCATAGAAAGCATATTGTTACTGTAAGTCCAATTTTTGCAATTAGTTAAGGAAACATTTCCGCTTATAGTTTCAGTTTGTAGTCAATTTTGCTTCATGTCTTAACAACAGTAGTCCATGTTGTATTACTAATGGAGATTTGGTATGTGTCTGTCTGAAACTATACTATTACTTCTATTAATGTACTATTGTACTGTCTTTAAATCCTCCATTCGATGAGGGTAGTGAAGTATATGTTCTGTTGTAATGACACCATTCTCCCAGGATTTACTTACTTCGTTGGGAGGTAGAATAATATATTTTTTTATGATACCATCCTCCCAGACATTAGCTTCTCCATTTCTCTGGGAAGGGAGAGTGTAATAATTGTTTTGTTGTCATGAACCATCCTCATAGGCATATAACCTTTCTCAGAGGGTAGTGTAGTATCTGTTCTGATGTCATGAAACCACCCTCCCAGGCATTAAACCCTCTTTTGAGTGCATCTTTTCAGTTGTCATGAGAGCATAATCCCAGGAATCACAATTTCCTCAACATGGAATTGTCACAATCGACTGTTCATTAGCAATCTCAACACTTATATTATATAAACTAGCAAAAATATGCGACCAAACGGGGGAAAATATCTTTGCTATCATTTATTAATGAAATAAGAACAATTAGCTATTCTATCCAATATTTATTATCAAAAATTAAATTGGTATAAATCAGCATCGTATGATGTTTTTTAATCAGCTCGATTCCGTTGTTGACATTGTTTCCTAGAATTCTTTCTAGAATAATATACTCACAGGAGGGGCCACGTGAAGGTTGCCAACGCCTATAAGTGAAAGTGGTGCTATGGAACAGACTGGATATTAACTCGGCACACCAAGGTCGTCAGTTCTCATCGGTATCCACTTCACGACAGACACCTACATA
This sequence comes from Sepiola atlantica, assembly GCA_963556195.1. Classification (NCBI taxonomy): domain Eukaryota; kingdom Metazoa; phylum Mollusca; class Cephalopoda; order Sepiida; family Sepiolidae; genus Sepiola; species Sepiola atlantica. Next base: position 1,153,025 of record OY744524.1, read on the forward strand.
TATTCTTTTACAATAAATAGATAGCAATATAATAAAAGCAACCAACTTATCTATCGTATTACTTAAAGACAAACAATGAAATTTTGATAATTCCACAAGTAGCTGCAATAGAGAATAGAAAGCGTGATAGAATAACAATGGACGCCATTTTGAAATCGACATGTCAATCTTGGTCTAAATCAAGTGAAAAATCGAATCGAGCAGAAATGGCGTTAAAAATTGTTTTCCTATCAACATCTGCGAGACAATTTACGGAATATTACCGAAACGTCTTGATTATTTTCATAAATATAAGTCGACCAATCAGGTTGATTGCCGTTGAAAACTTTTGTTATGAAGAAATTGCTGTTTATATTGTGTTAGCCTGTTAAACGAAGACATTTTCAACAGTTGATAATCAGCGAACTAGACAAAGACAACGCGTAAAATATAATTTGAATTATCGTCTGCTGTTTTGGACAAATTCACTCAACAGGTACAATTGATTAAATCATTCTAGTATTTTTTAATGGAAGTATCCCCCCCCCCTCGAAAAATGAAAGGAAATACTTTATCTGGTTTTGTTAACTTGTAAAAATGTGTGTTTTAGTCGAGATATAACTGATATTGAACAGAATTTCTCGTGGTAATCTCGCAGCCCATTAACCATTCCAGACAGTTTGAATTATATAGGTTACAAACACCACACGAAAGAAACATACATATGAAAAGGGGGTTAATAATAATAAGAAAAAAAAAGGCTTTTTCGTCTGACCCTCTTCAGAAGATAAACGTCATAAATGATACAAATAAAAACTAAAGAAAATCGAAAGAAGAATTTAGTGGAAATTTAAGTTGAAGTCATTAATTGAGAAGGAAGAAAAAGAATGGCAGTAAATCTATAAACTAATTCATTGATTGATTTAAGCTATAAAAGATCTCCAACTAATGTTTTAATTTCTTTTGTTAAGATGAGAGGTGTTACTAACGATTACCTCAAGAATATTGAAATGAATATATACAAATACAAATATGACTATATATATATATATATATATATATATATATATATATATATATATGTATATATATATATATATATATATATGTGTGTGTGTGTGTGTGTGTGTGTGAGTGTGAAAAGATGACAGACGGAAAACAAGTCAAAATGCAGGAGAAAAACAAAAACAAGAGATTTTTTTTGATCGGCTTCGTTCATGGGGAACTTTTTCTGAAGACGTTCCCCACGAACGAAACCGGTAAAAAAATCTCTTGTTTTTGTTTTTCTCCTGCATTTTGACTTGTTTTCCGTCTGTCATCTTTTCACACATTTTGCCCATCGCGACACTTCATTTTTCATGAACTATCGTGTACCTTACCCCATATATATACATATATATATATATATATATATATATATATATATATATATATATATATATATATATATATATAAGAACAAAGAGATGATGAAAATTAAATTTGGACGAATAACAATATTTATTAATTAATCAGATTTTCAAGCAAATAATATAAAAAATGTTTTTCCCTAATCCATGGATTTTCAAATATAATCTTATTTTATCAGATTAGAAAAATGAGTAAAATCATGTATTATTTTACTGATTTTTATTTTACTTATCTCTTTGTTCTGTCAATTATATCGAGCTAAGATAAAAAATAAAATATTTATTGTTTTATATATATATATATATATATATATATATATATATATATATATATATATAATAATGGTAATAATCCAGGTGAAAAATATCCACAGGGTGGTAATCCAGAGAATTTTAACCGGGTTTATAAAAAGTGCTCAATATCAAAATAGAGCTTTATATATTTGTTCTCTCCAAATATTATCTGAGGTTAAGATCGGATTCTAACTCTGCCTTATGATATCTCAGTTTATAGTAACTGTTGATCGATAACATCGACATGCCAGTGTCGCAGATTTTGTACATGTCTGTGTAAATAAAATTATCATATATATATATATATATATATATATATATATATATATATATATATATATATATATATATATGCGCTGATTTTTTTGTTATTGCCTTTTGGAGATAGACAGCCGGTGTTTACCGGTGTGTTTTTATTATGGTGTTGCTACCCTTAACAGTTTAAAAAAAAAAGAAGAAATATGCAGACGACTGCATTTTTTAAAATTCGCCATTAATCGGACGTGCCATCAATTATATATATATATATATATATATATATATATATATATATATATATATATATATATATATATATATATATATCTTGTTAATTCATTTAAAAACATATTTATATATATTTAGATTTGCTTTAATTAATTTATAAATTAATTCATGCGTGTACACAAAAAAATTAATAAATTAATTAAAAGAAATCTATATATACAAAAATTAGTTTATAAATTAATTAATATATATATATATATATATATATATATATATAGTAAGCTATGAAAATATATTTATGGCAATAAAGCTACACAGAGGCTCCCGCGTTTCATCCCGGGAGAATCTTCAGGCTAAAATGCATGGAGTTATTTTTGCCGGGTGTTTTTATATACACGGCTAGTTAGTTAACCAATCAGATTCTTTGTTGTTCTCTCAGCCAATCGTTGGGCTCCCCACGAACAAAGGTGTTGTTAGTGTTACTTCCTATATCCTGTTCTATTATTCTGTTTTTTATAGATTGGCCTATATTCTTTTTCTTTGTTGTATGGATATTTTCATAACTTACTACCTAGCTCTACTTACGTATCAGGCACTGTTGAAGTAAATACTGAAAATGGATACATGAAAAATATATCACCTTATAAAATGTTTAGTAATATATATATATATATATATATATATATATATATATATATATATATATATATATATATATATATATATAAATACTTGAGAAAATGTGAACATTGAATAACCAATTGAGCTCGGGTTTTTATGGTTTGATAGGGAAAATTTTGCAAAGCCAGTTAAATTTACATAAATAAATATACAAAACTCCAAATATGTCTGTTTCTTCTCACTATATTCCCCATTCTCCCTTTCCAGCTAAGGGTTGAATAGTATTACTACTTGTTGAGATTCCTTTTGTTCAAAACTGACTACCTATAATATATTTTTTTTGATTACCTTAAACTGTGCATACATAGAGGGAGAGAGAGAGGGAAAGAGAGAGAAAGAAGAGAGGGATTGTATATAATAAAAGTGTGGGATTTCAATAATACGCAGTGAAAGAGGGTGACACTGATAAACAGAAACAAAATCAAAAACGGGTTTCTTGCGACTTAGTGAATTAATTACAAATTACGTCTCATTAGAACAAACAAGATCATTGTTTTAAAACTTAACTTAATTCATAAACTGAAGAATATTTTAGCATGTATTTTATGTATTTATGATACATAGAAAAGAAGTCGTTGATTGACTCAGCTTTAGTTTAATAATAAATTTGAAGATAAATATCATGTATATTTGTTTCAGCATTTACTTAAACAATTTATACTATGTCGGTAAGGCTTCATAATAGTATAAAGACATGTACTCTGACGAATTCTCTTAGGGGAATAAGCACACACATTTTTGTTCTGCTTGTCAATAGCATATGTAAACTGATTACATATATATATATATATATATATATATATATATATATATATATATATATATATATATATTAACTATGAATATATATTTATGGCAATTAAACTACACAGAGGCTCCTGCGTTTCATCCACGGGGGGAATTCTCAGGCTAAAATAGCATAAATATATTTTCATAGCTTACTACCTAGCTCTACTTACGTATCGAGCACTGTAAAAGTAAATACTGAAAATTGATACATAAAAAAAGCCTATCTCCTTACAAAATTTTATGTGGATACATGAAATACTAATTATATATATATATATGTATATATATATATATATATATATATATATATATATATATATATATATATATATGTGTGTGTGTGTGTGTGTGTCTGTGAATGTTTTCATTTTGTCTCTATATAAAAATAAATATATGCTTATGTCTATTGTTATATTTATACATACACATGTATATGTGTTTATACATATATAGATACATTTTTTACATATATAGACACACATACACTCACACACACATACATTTATACATATACATGTATATGTGTTTATACATATATAGATACATTTTTTACACATATAGACACACATACACTCACACACACATACATTTGTTCACACACACATATATGTATATTCACACACACACACACACACACACACACACACACACACACACACACACACACACATATATATATATATATATATATATATATATATATATATATATATATATATATATATATATATATATAAGTTTAAAACCTTCGGATTAAAATGTCACAAATGTTATGGCATTTCGTGTAATAACTTCGTCATAAAATCATCTCTCTTAATGTCAATTGGTCAGCGAGTTCTTTTTTTAATCGATTATTAATTTATTTCAAAACAACAAAAAACGAATGGATATTCATTTTTAAAAGAGACGAATTTGATCGAAAGACGATAATAAAACAGATTCCAACAGATAAGATACAAAATAACATAGTCATTAGTGAGGTCAGTTTATGTATTTTTTGTGTTACAGGATAGTTTATAAGGTCAGCAGCATTTGGTTAGGAAGCGCAAATGCGCTATTACTCGAATACGATAAACGATGTGAAAACACCCCCTTTTGTCTTGGCCTTTACACATCTGAAGAGATAAAGGAGTATATCGAAATGTTAGTTGAACTAAATAAATCTTTTTGCACAAAACTATATTATAGTCGCTATTTTTAACATATATAACACAAAAAAACTTATATATATATAAATTAAAGTCAGTCGGTTGACCGTTCAGTTGACGTTAATAGTGTTTTTGATAAGGTAGATACTTAATTTCGTTTAGCATGTCAATTACGGCAAATATTGGTCCGTGTTCTTATAAAATAAATATTGTATTTTAATCGATTTTTAAACAAATATAATTAATCCAGTTCGATATTTTATTTTTGATTAGTCCTAAATTGAAAAAAAATTGGAGATATTTTACTCTCACACTAAGATACACTCCTAATAACACTCATGACATCGGGAAGAAATATAGTAAGAGACATTTTTAAGTATTCACCACCTTCAGACAATTTTAATATGGCCACCACGTATGCAATTGGGTTTGTTTTCTGTGTATGTCTTTCATCATTTTCGTTAATTTTTCGTTTTTCTAACGTTCTTGAAGGTCAACTATTGGTTACAGAATTGATGTATGGCAGAAAGTAAGTAGAAATATTCTATATATTATCTGTAGTCTTACTTAAAGGACGCGCCAATTCATAAAAATCATATTTTCTCCTTGTAATTCTTCTGATAAAAAATGAACTATCCTAATTATTCGTATTATTTTTACAATTATTTGTTTTGAAATAATCAAATTGTATATGGTTTAGGTCTTTTATACAGCAGGAGCTTGTTTAAAATGTAATATTTGCATTAACCGTTAATTTCTATTTCAGGCACCTACATTTTTAGCGTGAAATGGGTTTTGGAACTTCTTTCACTGAATCAATCCAGTTTCTGTTAAACATTATTTAAATAAGAGCTATTTTTACTTCATTTTTGAATTTGTTTTTATTAATATATTACTCTATTAGAAAGAAAATCTAATTTTGTTGTAAATTTAAAAAATTAAATTTTTCTTACCAATAAATTACCGATGTGCGGAGCAATAATCTATATTTAGAAATCCTGTTAATTTTGTTTATAAATTCTTATTTTTATTAAATAAAAACAACATAATCTTATTTTTAGCAATGAACATTATCTCTGTAAAATAAATCAACTTTTTTCTAATTTAATCGGCTATCATGACGAACGTCTCCGTTGAACTCTTCATGGCGGGCTGATTTCATAAAATTTGGGGAACAAATAAACTTTTTGATCATTTAATGTAACTATTTCGGTATTTCTTAATAATTTTCTTTGATTGATTCGTTAAATAGTATTTACAGTTTGTTAATTTGTTCAATGTTTTATGCGAACCCAGTGGATGTTCAATATTGTAGCCAGTTATTTTAGAACAATTTACATTTTTTATTTGCTGACAAACAAGTTTTATTGTTTAGGTTGCTAATATTTTTCATTCATTATTTCTTCAATGTTTTATGCGAACCAAGTGGATGTTCAATATTGTAGCCAGTTATTTTAGAACAATTTACATTTTTTATTTGCTGACAAACAAGTTTTATTGTTTAGGTTGCTAATATTTTTCATTCATTATTTCTTCAATGTTTTATGCGAACCAAGTGGATGTTCAATATTGTAGCCAGTTATTTTAGAACAATTTACATTTTTTATTTGCTGACAAACAAGTTTTATTGTTTAGGTTGCTAATATTTTTCATTCATTATTTCTTCAATGTTTTATGCGAACCAAGTGGATGTTCAATATTGTAGCCAGTTATTTTAGAACAATTTACATTTTTTATTTGCTGACAAACAAGTTTTATTGTTTAGGTTGCTAATATTTTTCATTCATTATTTCTTCAATGTTTTATGCGAACCAAGTGGATGTTCAATATTGTAGCCAGTTATTTTAGAACAATTTTCATGTTTTGATTTGCTGACAAACAAGTTTTATTGTTTAGGTTGCTAATATTTTTCATTCATTATTTCTTCAATGTTTCCGAATAAAAAATGTTAATGAAAATAAATTACTAAAATATAATTTTACAAACCATTCTACAATATAAGCTTCTCAAAAAAACTTTAATCACTAATTAGCAATCAATAATTACTAATCAACATATTAAACAAATTCTCGTATGTCCGTATGTGTGCTTCTCGCGACCACGTAACTTACATATATATTTGTCTTATTTACAATTGATGGAGCATTTATTTAAATAAAAACATGCAATAGCATAATACGAAGTCTTATTAAAAATATAATTTAGTGACAGTATTATATCCATCGCAATGCATTTTGGTTTCTTTATAAACATGTCAGCTATTGACAACACGCACAGAAAATAAGGTATAAAGATTATATAAAGAACACTTTGATGAAGGAAAATATTGAAGAAAATGACTGGTTACCTCATAATCTTCGTGGAGAAAGTCGGTGAATTATGGTGAGACAATATTTCAAAGGAATTGCATCCATCATGAGAAACTTAAGTGATGATAGCAGGATTTAATTTGAGATCTCACAGGTTTTGGTAGAATTATGCATACGTTGGGTATGATTCTATCCGAATCTGTGAGACAACAACCGATTTGACATGTAATAAATGTGGAAGAGTTTCTTGCAGTAATGCCGGTCTTAGACGTCACTAAATGCATGGAAGTTCTGACTCTAGTTTTTTAGTGCTGTTTCTAGATGCAGAGTATGGCGATAAGAATGTACTTCAGTTGGATGAGTCACATGTCACATGTCACATGGGGGTGCACTGAAACAACAGAAGCAATGATCTTTTGTAAGGAGTCTACAAACTTGTTATACTGTATTTGTAACACTGCATAATTGTTATACTGTATTTGTTATATTGTATAATTGTTATACTTTTTTGTTATACTGCATACTTGTTATATATTGCATACTTGTTATACTGCATACTTGTTATATATTGCATAATTGTTATACTGTATTTGTTATACTTCATAATTGTTATACTGTATTGTTTATACTGCATACTTGTTATACTGCATACTTGTAATATTGCATAATTGTTATACTGCACTTTTATACTGCATAATTGTTATACTGTTTTTGTTATACTGCATACTTGTTATACTGCATACTTGTTATATTTCATAATTGTTATACTGTTTTTGTTATACTGCATACTTGTTATACTGCATACTTGTTATATTTCATAATTGTTATACTGTACTTGTTATATTGCATAATTGTTATACTGTACTTGTTATATTGTATAATTGTTATACTGTTTTTGTTATACTGCATACTTGTTATACTGCATACTTGTTATATTTCATAATTGTTATACTGTTTTTGTTATACTGCATACTTGTTATACTGCATACTTGTTATATTTCATAATTGTTATACTGTACTTGTTATATTTCATAATTGTTATACTGTACTTGTTATATTGTATAATTGTTATACTGTTTTTGTTATATTGCATAATTGTTATACTGCACTTTTATACTGCATAATTGTTATACTGTATTTGTTATACTGCATACTTGTTATATTGCATAATTGTTATACTGTATTTGCTATATTGCATAATTGTTATATTATATTTGTTTTACTGCATACTTGTTATACTGTATTTGTTAAATTTCATAATTGTTATACTGTTTTTGTTATACTGCATACTTGTTATACTGCATACTTGTTATATTGCATAATTATTATACTGTACTTTTATACTGCATAATTGTTATACTGTATTTGTTATACTGCATACTTGTTATACTGCATACTTGTTATATTTCATAATTGGTATACTGTATTTGTTATACTGCATAATTGTTATACTGTATTTGTACCAGAGAATGTAAGTCATTACCCGGGCTAAAAAGACATGTTTATATACACATGTTCAATAAAATAAAAATATGAGCCGACGAAAATAGTTTCGCATCAGTTGCAGCGATGACATTTGTAAACGATAAAAGAATACAGATAGAAACAAAAGGAAAAAGTACGTACACAATACAAAATTTCAACTGACAAACCTTAAAAAGAAATCTGAGAAAAAACACGATTGCATTGGTGTAGCTATTCAAAATTTACAAATTATATATATGTGTAAAACTGAATTGATGATCTGATGAATGTTTGGTTTGCCTAAAGTCTTTTTCCTATCGATTTTAATCACACTATCTACTTTTACGATTCAGGTATGTGTTAAAAGTTCTATTTTAATTGTTCTAAATCGCCTTATGTCAGTCTAGATGGAGCAGTAATACATTCAATAAATTGTTGACAATACAACCGGATTTAAGAGAATAGAGGTAGGGTTGTAGAAAGTCACTCAGGGAGGAAGTCACCCTCTCTCGACTCCGTATTGGCCACACAAAAGCCACGCATTCATTCCTGCTTGAGCAGAAAGAGCCACCATGGTGTGTGACTTGTCAAGTACCAAACACAGTAAAACGCTTTATGTTAGAATGTGTTGATTTTGCTTCCATGCGATGAAAACACTACAATGTTGATACTATAAAGGAACTATTTAAAGACATCAGAGTAAAAATTATAATGCCCTTTCTGAAAATAACATCTAACATCTTTAAGTTCGATAAACCAAACTTCTCTAGGAAAAACATGAATCAATTGCAGACTGTTTACTCAATAAATGTGCACATATAAAAGGAATTAATGCAAATCTGTTAAACATTTAAAAATATCATAAAGCTTCAGCATAAAATGCTTCTACCAATATAAATGGAGTCGGCATTAAATAACCCAAAAGGGTCGATATGCCGTAAGAGAAAACTCACCAAGTGACCCATTTTCTATTAAGTTTTTGTCTATCACTCTTTTCCTCTTTCACTCTATCTTGTTCGCCCCCCCCCGAACGTTTATTTCATAGGGACTCTATAACTATCCTTTCCATCTCCTTCTCTCTGTCTCTCTCTCAAACACAGACACGCACGCACCCCCACTCTCTCTGGTTAGTAACAGTCGAAGTTAATAAAGAAAAGAGACAATAAAAACATTGGAATAGTCTATTATAAACAAAAGGGAATCACAGCACGTAATAATACGATTTAACCCGTAGCTGAGAAGGAAAGATATAAAATACAAGAGAAAGAGGGAGCAGGAATATATATTTGATTGTTTGAATAAAAAAGTGAGTTTGCAGAGAGTGTTAAATATAAGAGATAAAGAGACACAAATACTGAATAAGTCGTTTTCTGCTCTCCATAAACCCCCTCTCTTTCTCTCGCTCTTCACTCTTTCCCTCATAACAACAACTCGTATTGTCACGTGTCCTTTCATTCCATTTTGTTTATAATGAATGAATCCAATATTTTCGTTCCTTTCATTGTTGATAACCAATATACAGTGAGAGAAAAATGATAGACAGAAATTTAGTATGAGATGAGTCAATTGGTCAATTAATTGAAATTTACGGCTAATTAGAACAATTAAAATGGATTTGTCAATGGCAAAACTCAATCCAAATATTGAACAATATTGTAGAATGTATGTTTTCGGATTGAAATATATCTGAAAAAAAAAAAGCTTTAAGGACCAAAACGTTGAATAACTCAGCTTTAGTATAATACTCTCTATCTATATACATTTGGGTATGTCTATATGTTTATATATGCACAGGATTTACTCCTAAATTGATTAACCGATCATTATAAATTTCCGAAAACAGCTGCTAGGCGTAAAGGCAGGTAATATGGGCTATATTTAGTTTAATTTAGTTTTATTCAAAGAGGGGTTGAACCGCTTCTTGAAAATTCAGATACCTCCGATTTTTATAAAATTTTAACAATAAATATTAGAAATGATTTAATAAATATTCTCCGAAATATAAAAATCAAGTTAAAATGCTACTAAACCTTATTCTAGAATACTTATTCTAATTTTAATCATTAATTTCATTTTAGAAAGTCTCTATAATGTAAGGCTTAAACTTAAGGGGTCTTAAGAAAAATTGAAATTTAGAGAATCCTTGTAACATTTGGATTCCTTGGACTACCGTTCTTATCTTGAGTGTTATTCTCACAACGTTTCGGCCGATGTAATCTCCGGCCTTCTTCCAGTAAAATTTTGTGAATTCGGGAATATTTCTGTCGAACTCGGGAATCTGAACGGAATTAAAAACGGAACCCTTTATTTAATCCACATGCTCTGGTTCTGTCAGCCATGACTGGGAGAGTCTTCAGTAATTCGCAATTCTTAGTATCGCCTGCACGAAGATGAGAACAGTAGTCCGAATAATGTAAAAATTATACAAATTATCAATCCTCATCTAAAAATGCAGAAACATAATATTGTTTAATTAATGCCTTTTTACTATAACCCAATTAAATGCAAATCTGATATATTTGAATTTTCAAATGGGAAGTTGTGACCATATTAAGCCCCTAAACACCTTTTCAAATACCCCAAAGAAACTGGGATTTGTAGAGTATGTATTAATTGATATCTAATACCTATTGGAAAAAATTCACAAAAGAATCGGAGGTATCTAGATTTTTCTTGAAGGACTTCAACTTTCTTTTAACATCCTTTACATTAAATGAAATAAAATTAATATATCCAACAGGTTTAGGAGTGAATCCCGTATATACAAACTGTATCTACTGTAAACATTCGAATCCTGTCATAGTTAGCCACGCTGATGAGCCGCAGTAACGGTGAAACATATCAGTGGATAACTACGTTATCTATAATATATATATATATATATATATATATATATATATATATATATATATATATATATAACATATGTATATATATATACAACATATGTATATATATATATACAATATATGTATATATATATATATATATATATATATATATATATATATATATATATATCAGGTACATATTAACGAGTAGATGGTGTGTACAAATGATGCAAATGGCGAACTACGTGTTTAATAGATATTCACAGCGGTCGCATCTGCTCGACTGGCTAAAACAAATTAATCACCTTGAAGTCGCGTTGAGCTTAATGAGGAATGAATGCATCGTATGCGCCCCCTACCGGATAATGAGTGGAACTGGGGGGGGGGGAGCCGCCACCGTTGGATGGGCACAGGCAGTTAGAAAGAATGATAAGATGCAATCATATCCCTTAGTCCCCACGTAACACTTTGGGATGATTGAGCCGACCCCCTCCCCTACCCCTCCCCCACACTCTCCAACCTTAATCTACCCCTCCTACCCACACTCCCAATTTGTGGCGCAAATCGAAGCGAAATGGATGTTCGTCTTCATTTCAAAGATAATACGTCGTTTCCGGATAAATGGAGTACGCGTTATATATATATATATATATATATATATATATATATATATATATATATATATGTATATGTTATTCTCTTGTTGCAAACATCCCCAACAGTGTGTTGTTGCGCTTGTTCTGACGTGATAGGCCGACTAAAATGATAGACCCACGAATATGTTATTTCGAACTAAAGCGTGATAGATCCACAAAAAACGCTAGTTCAAACTAAAGACGGAGTAAAATGCCTTTTCAAACTTAAACGTGATAGACCCACACATAAGTTAATTCACTAGACCAACCCAACAATCTGCCAAATCCCATCCATTCACTATGGATGTCCCCAGATGCGGAAGAGCTTTCTACTCCAAAAGCTTTTCTCCTCGTGCTGCTGGACTCTGCTCCCTGTTTTCCTGACGGTACTGACATTCAGAAATTTAAAAGTAATGTAAACAGACATCTCGCTGTACAGCTTCCAATTTAGGTTGACCCCCCCTAAAAACAAAACAAAAAACCAAACCTCTTACACTTTTTCTCAGTAGCCCCTTACGTCTACAGTGGCGGCCTGCCTTGTTTGGGGGTGAACTATGTTAAAATTTTTAAAAACCCAATCGTAATTGTTGAAAATGCTCGGAAATTTCGGAATAGTCACGTGAAACAAATTCTATTTCAAACTTAAGCGTGATAGACCGACGACAATCCAATGTTAGAACTAGTAATACTAGCACGTAGAAAAGGCAATTTAAAGCTTTTACCTTATCGAATGACGAAAATGTTATTTCAAACATAAGCATGACAAAGCGACAAATCGCAATTTTAAAATTAGACGTGGGAGACCAATCAGAATCTTATAACAAACTAAAGAGTGGCAGCCCAACATATGTTGGATAATGCCCCTATGGGAATGGACGCATCTGTTGGAAATCGTTGGTTTGACTTGCGCGAATTAGTGCGGGTGGACCAGTGCAGTCTAATACCGAATAGGGCCTGTTCTCACAGTCGGAGCTCACAGACATGACAGGGTCATCGCGTGACGAGACCTCAGATCAAGGGTCAATGCGCACCTGCGATAGATGCTCTGTGACGTCACTGGGCTTTGCGTAGGAAGCAGAGTTTTAGCAGTCTGGGTTTTGGAGGCGAACCTATCAGACGTGATTTTTACCATGTAGTCTACTACATACATAGGGGAATTATTTCCCTAAAAAAATACAGGCGAAAGATCCCTTTTCCCCCCTCCACGAATGGTTAAGACTTAATTCATAAGTAATTACGAAAGTAGTAATTTGCCCTCTCTCTCGACGTTGGTGAATATCTCCTAGCTGATAAATAACGTACGCTTGAAATAAAACAGAAATTAAATTTAAAAGATTGTTTGTCGTCGAAGTCGGTCATGAAGTTTTAGTTGTAGCGGCGATGTTTCGGCAGAAAGAAAGAAGAAAGCATTGAACCACTAGACGACACACCCCTCCACGCGACGAGGAAAGAAGAGAGGGTACAATAAATTTAAAGGTATGCAAACTATATGATTTTTGATGTTAAAAAATGACGAGTGTTTAAACGAGAACTGCCACGGCCCGTTCCGGGACTAGTAAACAAAATGAAAATTGCCGCGCCCCAAGGAGGGGGGGGGGCTATACAACACATAAACGCTATTTTAAACTTAAACTTTATAGACAGATGTAAATGATATTTAGAACTGTGCATGATAGTAGCGTAAACGCTATTTGATAATTAAACGTAACCGGTGATGAAAATGCAATTTACAAACTCAATCATAAGCGTGAGCCGACGAAAATTCTATTTTAAACGTAACTGACGAGAAGACTGTTTTAAGTTTAACTGACGAAAAGAATGTTTTAAGTTTAACTGACGAAAAGACTGTTTTAAGTTTAACTGACGAAAAGACTGTTTTAAGTTTAACTGACGAAAAGACTGATTTAAGTTTAACTGACGAAAAGACTGTTTTAAGTTTAACTGACGAAAAGACTGATTTAAGTTTAACTGACGAAAAGACTGTTTTAAGTTTAACTGACGAAAAGACTGATTTAAGTTTAACTGACGAAAAGACTGATTTAAGTTTAACTGACGAAAAGACTGATTTAAGTTTAACTGACGAAAAGACTGTTTTAAGTTTAACTGACGAAAAGACTGTTTTACAACTTAAACTTGACCGACTAATTCACCGGCGGTTTTTCTAAAAATATAATTGCCACTCGGTTAGATTTAATATTTGCAAAAATAAGAATATATTTACACAAAAAAACCTACACGACAGAGTTCGCCTAAAATATACTGTGGTCTTTAAATTGTTTTCTTAATTGCGTTTGCATTTACGGAAAATACGCCGGATTTCACTTTTACAGGATCATGTTACTCATTTTGGACAAACGCGGACATTTATAAGATGCAATCTTTCATGGAACCTTGGTAGCTTTTTGCGAACGAACGAAAACAAGCTACTGGCGTGTATAACTACTCTCTTTCTTCGTTTGTTTAGTTACGTAGAATAAAAAGTGAAATTTCACATAAACTTGCAAAACTAATTATTTTCGGCCAATGAAAATGATTCCCGTCGTTTGAAACGAGAGTTAGCGAGCCGACGCGAAAATTGAAATCAAAATAACAGAGAATGGGAGGGAGAGAGAGTGAGAGAGATAGAGAGATAGAGAGAGAGATAGATAGAGAGAGAGAGAGAGAGAAAGAGAGAGAGAGAGAGAGAGACTCAAGAAGACAGATCCAGTTCGGCTAATCCCAGAAAAAGACCAAATGTGACACGACATTACGATTCTTCCCACCTTCGACAAGACGAGACAAAAAGAATACTCACCTACCGGCAAAATGAATGACATAACCTTTCGTTAAATCTCTCTCTCTCTCTCTCTCTCTCTCTCACACACACATACACGCGCATAAGTAGATGACTACTAAACTCACACACACACCATGACAGAAATAAGGTAGGCCAATACATACACAATGCCACACTGACTATTACTCACACACATATATTAACACTAACAAACATATAGACATACACACTTCTAACCCTCGTGTCTAGTTACATACCAAATTTTCTCGACCAAACACGAGCACATAAACATTTCTAAATGAACCCTTATGATTCACTAAAAAACTTTCATGTTGTAAATCTTCGTTTTTCAATTCTATCTTAAATTCCACCCAAAACATCTTGTTTGTATATTAAGTTAGCACTTGCTAATTGGTGATCCTTTTATTCTTAATCATTTTTTAATTTTAATAATATTGCATGTTTTTATACATTTTCTTTCTTCGCTATTTTGTAACCATAACTTAATTGTCAGCGTGGTTTTGGTAAATTTCCAAAACCGCGACTGTCGTCTGGCGACCCTATCCAGCCACGAGCCACGTTACAGAACATTTATAACACTAGAATCTTTTGTATGTTATGGTATACTGTATAGTTAGGTACAAAATTAGTTCATATATAATGTTCACGGCAGGTTTTGTAGCTATACCCCTTAACCGCCGAAGTGTGTAAATAATGTTTATATCTACTATTGCCTTTGGTCATGATGTCGACCCCTTTGGTTTCTTTCTCACTGTGGTGTTTCATTGTGTTGTACCCGTCTTGACTGATTTGTTTTGTGGGCAGGGAAGCTGGAATAAACTAATATCGCCCGTTAACCATTGACACCAATCATGCACAACACTGAAGGTGGCATAAATTAAGAGACGAAACACAAGAAGAAATAACAATAAATATAATTTTGCTTGTTCCTCCCTTAGTTTTTTGTAACGCTGACAATACGCATGCGCTAAATTAAAGGGACGTAATTCATCTACACAGGATGCAGTAGTAGTAGTAGTAGTAGTAGTATTAATACAGTTTTATTCGTATATGAAAATAAGCAGTAAAAGTTGATTTCTTTCGACATTAATTTAAGTACAACTATTGTACTTGTAAACTCGGCGTTGGCCGGAAATGGATGAAAACTCATATGAAAACCTTTATAATGTTTATCTTTGTTTTCGTTTATGTAATTTTCAATTTTCTTAATCTGGCGAAATATAATTATAAAACAACTGCACGTATGTCTGTTTTTCTCGCTTCAACGTAACTTTGGGTTATTATTTTATTATTAGCTACTAATCGAATATTTATTGAAATTTAAAAAAAAAACGCAATGGCGTGACCTAAAACGTATTTTACAAAATCGAGCTGCATAAATATTCACTCTTTTTTTCTCATTCGCTCGTCCGTAAGGCTGACACTACGTAGTTAATTTCCACCGCTCTGAAAGAGAGAGAGAGATAGATAGAAAGAGAGAGAGAGAGAGAGAGAGAGAGAG
The DNA here is from genome assembly GCA_963556195.1 of Sepiola atlantica. Lineage (NCBI taxonomy): Eukaryota > Metazoa > Mollusca > Cephalopoda > Sepiida > Sepiolidae > Sepiola > Sepiola atlantica. The sequence goes on from OY744524.1 coordinate 1,169,348, forward strand.
AGAGAGAGAGAAAGAGAGAGTGCAAATTACTGCTTTCGTAATTACTTATCAATTAAGTCTTAACCATTCGTGGAGGGGGAAAAGAGATCTTTCGCCTGTATTTTCTTAGGGAAATAATTCCCCTATGTATGTTTCAGACTATATCATAAAACTCACGTCTGATAGGTTCGCCTCCAAAACACAGACTGCTAAAACTCGCTTATTACGAAGAACAAGTGACGTCACGGAGCAAAATCCCGTGACGTAACAGAGCTTCTATCGCAGGTGCGCACTGACCCTTGATCTGAGGTCTTGTCATGCGGTGACCCTGTCACGTCTGTGAGCTCCGACCGTGAGAACAGCCCTTATTCTGCACTCGACTGCACGGGTCAACCCGCACTAATTCGCGCAACGATTTCCAACATAGGGCCATTATCCAACATTTGTACTCTATTAATATCTCTTAGATAACATCAACAAGTTTTAGTATGCCGTAGAGCAGGACCAGAAAACTAATTCAATCTTGAGAGGATAAAATCTATTAAAATACTAAAGCTGAGCTGACCAACGTTTGGTTCCATAAAACCTTTTCCTATATATTTTAATCACGCAAAACACATATGCAAAAATATTCACGTATTTTGGGATTAAATTATGTTTGAAAAAGAAAATCCATTTTAATTTTTCTAATTAGCCGTACATTTCAATTATTTCACCAAGTGACCATCTCTTATTAAGTCTCTGTTCATGACTCTTTTCCCCTCACATTATATGTTGTTTGATGCCCCCGCTCTGATTTTATACTGTATCTATCACTCACGCTTCTCACTCTCTCACCCTCTCTCTGTTTATTAAGAATCAAGGTTAAGAAAGAAGAATAAAAAAGATATGAATATTCATCACATTTAACCCATAGCTGGAGAGGAAAAACGATAAACAGAATCATTTGGGAAGTTGTCTTTTTATTTAATTCTTTTTCTCTCAACATTTAACTTGCTTTTCAAATGCTACTTTTCCTGATTCAAACCACATAAACCGAGTGTGGGAGGTGACGGAGGTTAAGTTGATAACGACACGGACTGAAGACCTGGGTGTTCCAAGTTCGAATCCAGTCGGTTCCACAGTACCACTTTCACTTAGGGATGTTTCAACCATCTCGTGGTCCTACCCGTAAGTACCCGATGTCTTTCCGGAAAGATTTCTAACTAGAAAAACATCGGGGAAACTAATGCCAACACCAGAATCATCTGATTCACACGAAAGAAGAAGAGGAACCGAGTGTAATGGATGACCCAACGAGTCACATTATTTCTGCTCTATTTATAAAAACTCCACTTGTAAACATTGGATTAGGAGATAGATAAGCACAGATTACTTACAAATCGTAAATTTATCTTTTATTCGTTCGTAGCCCTCACCCCCCCCACCCGAAAAAATTGCCGATCGAAAATCTTTAGCGGTTTTTCTTTTCCATTGTTGGCGTTTTCCCGCCATTTCAAGCCGGCCATCCGAATATCGACGCAATATGCAATTCCACGAGCGACGCATCCAAAACGAGGCTCTCTATCTTATCATGCCAGCTGTATCATCCTATTATATTTTATATACGACAGCGCGTGGGCCCTCGTATCTTCGCTTATCCGCTAGTTTATGTCGACGTTCGGGTCTTGTAGGTCAACCCGAGTCGCCGTCTGTGTTTCAGTCCCATTAGCTGGCTCTTCTGTCAAGAGTCGAGGTTTGTGCGTAGAGATAAGGCGCAAAGATTGTTGCCTTTTGTCCTTATCTTTCGTAGATAATTCGATTTTTTTTGTTCGTGTGTCCTAAACAATGTTTCCTTGGTTTTCCATTGTTTGCTACCCTTGACGTGACTGCCTAAACCTGACCCCCGCTTCTCTATCCCCCATCCCCCCGAGGGACACGAACCGTGAGTTTCCAGCTGTAAGAAACGTTTTCAGTAACTAGTTTTGATAACGACAAACACTTTGTATGAAACACATTGAGACAGAGAATAAGAACGGCGGACACCTGTCGCCTGGTTTAAAGACGTATATGTTCCAGGTTTAAATAATTGCACTAGGTTGCCGAATAATTTAATTGTTATATATGGCTAAGAAATGGTCTAATATTTCGTACTAGGTGGATAAATATTTTTATTACTGATATTGATTAATAAATAGCTTACATTATTCTACTAGGTTGCCGAATAGTTTGATTTGTTATATATGGCTAAGAAATGGTTTAATATTTTGTACTAGGTGGATGAATAGTTTTATTACTGATATTGATTAATAAATAGCTTAAATTATTCTACTAGGTTGCCGAATAGTTTGATTTGTTATATATGGCTAAGAAATGGTTTAATATTTTGTACTAGGTGGATGAATAGTTTTATTACTGATATTGATTAATAAATAGCTTACATTATTCTACTAGGTTGCCGAATAGTTTGATTTGTTATATATGGCTAAGAAATGGTTTAATATTTTGTACTAGGTGGATGAATAGTTTTATTACTGATATTGATTAATAAATAGCTTACATTATTCTACTAGGTTGCCAAATAGTGTGATTAGTTTTCCTGGTTAAGAAAGAGCATACATAACTTTACTAAGTTGGTGAATATATTAGTTTATTTTATGCTTTAAATGATTGGACTAGGTTGCTGAATAATTCGATTAGTTCTTTCATAGAGTAAGATTTTAAATAATTGTACGATAGCGGTGACTATATTTTCTAAGATATATTTGGCTTAGTATATGACTTAAATAATTGGATTACTTTGCTGAATAGTTTAATTAGCTTTTTTTATAAGAAATAGCTTATATATGTGTTGGTTGATATAGTTGCTTGATTATATTTGGTTTAGTTTATGGCTTAAATAATTGGACTAGTTTGCTGAATAGTTACATTAGTTACCAGATCGTTTAATAATGCGATAATTTATTTCATAGATACACAGTTGAAATAAATGTTATAGGGGAGGGGCAGCGAATCTATTTGCTAGCTCGTATTTGGTTTACTTTATTGCTTAAATAATTGAACTATGTTGCTTCATAGTAAAATTGGATTTTTTGCTTAATGAAAGGCTTCGTTATATATTCATTCGTTATATCTGGTCTATTTCACGACTTAAATAATTCTTCTATGTTACTAAATAGATTGGTTATTTTTTTTAATTGAGGAAGGGATTACATCGCTTTAATAGGTTTGCGAACATATCCTATTGGTTGTATTTTGTTTAGTTTATGATTTAAATAATTGGGACGTGTTGATGAATAGTGTGATTATTTCTTTCTGGTGAGAAAAAGCTTTAATAACTGTACCAGGTTCGTGAATATCTTACGTAGTTATATTTATATAACTTAAATAATTGGATTAAGCCACTGAATAGTTTGAGTAGACAGATACCAAAATATCTATTAGTAATAGATTTGGTTAAAAAGTAACTAAATAATTCTATTAGGTTAGTGAATATTTTCAATGGTTATATTTGTTAAAGAAATGTTTGATTGTTGTACTAGATGGGTTAATAAGTTGCTTAGTTATTTTTAGGTGGACATCCCCAGCATGTTCGGTTTGCTTAACCAATGACGACTCCGGTGGCTTGGCCATGTCAGACGAATGGACGATGGGAGGACCCATAACTATATTGTTTATGGTGAGCTCGCTACCGGCTCCAGATCAGCAGGAACCCCTGTCCTACGCTACAAGGATGTCTGCAAGCGAGACATAGGGGCATGTGGCATCGACCCAGCAGTCTGGGAGTCGTCGCTGAAGATCGCAGCCGCTGGAGAAGAGCAGTAAAGGCATGCTGCAAGAGGAGTGAGGAAAGAATAGACCTTCAGTGGAGAGAGGAGAGAGGGCACGTGCTGTTGGATAATGGCCCTGTGGGGCCGGACGCATGTTGAAGTGGGCGTATGTGTGAGAGATCGTTTGGGTTGGCTTTTTTAAAACGTAGTTCACCCCAAACAAGGCAGGCCGCCACTGTAGACGTAAGAGGCTACTGAGAAGAAAGAAAAGGGGAGAAGGTTGAGGGGGGGTCAACCTAAACTGGGATCTGTGCAGCGAGATGTCTGTTTACATTAATTTTAAATTTCTGCAGTGCGGGTGCACCCGTACAGTCGAGTGCAAAATAAACTGGTTCTCACAATCGGAACTCACAGACGTTGACGGGGCCACCACGTTTACGAGACCCCAGATCAAGTGTCAAGGTGCGCCTGCGCATGGGGGCTCTGTGACGTCACGGGATTTTGTGTGGAAAACTGAGTTTAGTAGTCTGGGTTTTGGAAGCGGGCCGAACGGACGGTTTCTCTATGTAGTCTTCAACATGATTAGGGGAATTAAGTTCTCTAAGAGAATACAGTCATGAGATTTCTTCTCCCCCCTTCATCGAATGGCTAAGGACTTAATTTAGGAAGTAACTACGTAAAGTAGGAATTTGGTCTCTCCTCAGCGTTAGTGAAGCATCTCCATCGACGGTAGACTGGTGCCTGAAATAAACAGAATTAAAAGTTTAAAAGATTGTTTGTCTCGTGAATCGGTCATAGAGGTTTTGTTGCAGACACAGCGAACGGCGATGTTCACGGCAGTATAGAAACGAAAAGAGAACTCAACCACTAGACGACACCCCTCCACCCGACGAAAGAAGAAAAGGTACGATAAACTAGACGACATCGAGACGACACCCCTTACGCGACGAGGAAAGAGAGAAGGTTCGAGAAATTAAAAGGTATGCGACATATATATTTTTGGTGTTAAAAATGACCAGTTGTTTAAGCGAGAACTGCCACGACCCATTCAGGAACGGGTATACAAAGCGAGAACTGCCACGCCCCATTCCGGGACGGCTATGCAACAATACGACAGAGGGCTACAACAGAGATTTCGCAACCAGACACCACCAACACCTGTGGTAACTGCAACAGAGCCTGTTGCCCCAGGATAGACTTGCACAGTCAGAGCAGACGCTGCAATTTGGCAACGGACAAATGTGAGAAGCAGAACTATATTGTCTCTTGAGAACGGACCCCAACAACTATCGATTTTTAGTAGATAAATCATGTAAGGTATTGTACTAGGCAGGTAGCAACCTAGTACACTTATTTATAAGTTATTCACTTAACAAACGTATCGGTTAGTAGTACGGACCACTAATTGGCTGTAATGGCCCCGTTAAGATATTTTTTAACTAGACTGACCATTTATTAATTTGTTAAACGAATTCTTAAGCGTGTGAAAGTGAAATGTATGCTTCTACAGCGGTAATCCCAGCTTATTTTTCATATATAAAAGTCAGTAAATAAAAAACACCCAGCCTATTTAGCATAATAGTTAGATTGTTCCCTAATTGGCTGGGGAAATCGGGGTTCAATCCCACAAACTAAAAAAAATGACACTCGATGCTTCCTTGCTAAACACTCCGCATTATATTGTGACGATCAAGTTTAAGTGGAGTAAATGCATGGAAAACGGTGTCCCCCCTCCTGTACATCCTAGTGTAGTAAGCAATGAAAAGGGAGCCTTCTGGTCGCATCGGCTGCGGTTGATCCATTACTTTAAAGAAATGATAACACACGCCAAACATAGTGGGTACCGACACAGATTACGAAACTTGCAAGCCGAGTTCAATTCTCACCAGAATTATTGCGTTCACGTAAAAAAAATGCGTTGTTTAGTTTTCCGAGCCGTTAATTCTGTTAACAACTTTAAATACGTCACATATATTTCCGTCTTGCTTCTAATGAACCGAGTTGAGTGAGCCGACGCTTTTCTTCGTACTGTAAATTGTTAACTTCATGAATACATTTTGTCGCTCTTCTCATAAGATGTATCTATACTTCGCCGACAGATTGGTGCACAGTAGGTTCAATAAGAAGAATAAACACTGGCTTATCAGTAGCTCTACAGTTGGATCCAGCTAATGTTGAGATCACCAAAGTTTCCGTTTCGGCCTCTATCTGTCTCACAGTGTAATCCCATGGCGAACCTTCTCCTTTTCGGGGCCATCTCATTGCTTGTGCTTGCATGATGGTTAGCTGTGTGGTGTAGCTGTGCAAACTCGCTACTCGCAAATGCTTTTTCTCTATGACACCCCCTTCCATGTTTTCAAGCCAAGTACCATCGTTCCTCTTGAGCTAGTTGAATGATGATCCATTATTCCTTTCCTCTCTCACTTGCTTGACTTCACTTGACATCCCATTGCTTGAGCGGTTGCAGACGTTTTCTGTCGACATGCCCCCACCCCACGCTCTAATCCCAAGATGACGGTGTATGGCTAAGAAACTCCATCCCCCGTTTTTTCTCACACTTAGATACCACTCCCATTTAGAGATTGAATATATTCAATCAAAACAATCGTTAAAAAACAATAACAAAGTACCATTAATTAATAAATTATCTTTTTTTACGCAGTAATATGCAAATTAGTTAACTTTACTGACATAAACAAGCATACAAAACGAAAAATATGCTAGAATGTGTAAACTTAAATACACTCGAAATAAGGTGTTTTAATCCCACTGCGAGTGCGGAAAGAGTTTCTTTACAAGAACTTTCCATCTGTGGAACGCATTACAACAGGACTGCTTCCATGCAGATTAAAGCATGGTCGTCTTTAAACCCGATGTTTACAAATATTTGTGTAGCCGTCTTCTTAAGTAACCAATTATGTTCCATTCCATCCATCGTTTTCGACCCTCTCATAGTATTGTCCATCGTCCAACTGACAATTCAAAATAACCTTATACTTAGGTGGTTTTTGGCCTGGTAAGCGTTGACCCATTACTATAATAAGTATACAATGATAATTGCGTCAATAATCTTTCCATTATTATTATATAAAGGAGTGTGCAATTGGCTAAATGGATACCATCGTGGACTATGGTATCTGAAATACATAGTTCGAATCTATTCGAATCTACTACGAACATTTGGTCACTAATGGGAAAAGTAAGTTTTGTCTAACTCTCTGGCGCAACTGCATGGATATCCTCGGCACTGTGGGTTGCGTCCTGGCTTTGGTTTTTCGACGTCTTATCTGTGATAACAGAGCGCTGCTTACTAGTCATTGGGCGAGAAGCACATCCCATCTTGCTTCGATGAATCTTCCTTCTTTTTTGGGAGTTAGATTTCCGTCCACAGACGTATGGGAAGTTTGTGTATTGTTCTTTATTCGTTATCCGTTGGTCTATCTGAATCGTTTTCCAATAGTTTCGGTTTGATCCATCCTCCTGCTTCCCTTTCGGTGGATCTTGAGGGCATTTTCCTGTATTTTCGTCTGTAGCATATAGTAAATGAACTCTGGATTGCTTGCCCGATTGGTTCATTTAATCTATCGCAACGTTCACCGTCTTTCCAGGTGTCGCTGGTCTATTCCCAGTCGCCATTCAGTCTGTTCCTGAAAGTCAGCGGACAAGCCATGCCTCTATAGAATTAAACTAGCTACCAGCACACTAGCAGAAATTCGCTCTGAAGCGAGCTGACAACAGAAGATATTGTTGTTTGGAAGAAACAGCTTACCTGGTGTGCTAGTATATATATATATATATATATATATATATATATATATATATATAAGTACTGTATGGTAGGGCAGGAAAAACCAGCAGAGTGCTCGATTAATTAAGAAATCTGAGATTTCGGATGATTAAGAGCGTAAATATTTATTTATAAAATACAGAAATTCAATGTAACATCAGTACCGTCGGTTTCAAAGCGGGAGGTTGATCCCGATTATCGTCAGCTGATAAACATATTCAGGAATGGTGGGACTTATTCGGTCACGTCTGGGATCACGTAGGACGTGATTTGTGTAAAATGGGGGGGGGGTTACATATGTGTGCATGAGGGGTTAAATTTAGATTCTAATATTTAAATTGTTAATGTATATAGAATTGTTATTAATTAAAATAAAGCAGAAGAAAAAGTTTTTTTGTAATATATATAAAAACTAAAAAGTGTAAGAAATTCTGTAGGGTGGGGGTCGGGGTTTGGGGGCCAGGAAGTATAGGGGAAAGACGAAGTAGAGATGCAGGGTAAGACACCGAGGGGAGGGAGGAGAGAAGGGAGGGTCTAGGTGTGGTAAACATTGATAGCCGTTGGTTCTAAGGCTCGGCACCGCCGCTAACTTTTCGACCCAATATCGTAGCATAAAGTGTAAGAGTGGGGAAGAAGGGAATAATATTACTGTTAATAATAATAGTCAAAATAATAATAATGGTGGTGGCCCGGCGAATTTAAAAGATAAAAATAAAAATAAAACTAAACAAATAAATAAAAATATTAATAAGAATAAAAATAAAAATAAAACCCCGCGTGGCAGGGAAATATACTGTTGGCATAAGCGTGTTATTAAAATAGCACTGGCTATTTGGTGTAACGGTTTCCGGGTGTCGAGCGGGTCCTAAAATGTAATACTGAGTGAAGTGTGGAGAGGTATAAGGGAATGAATTTGGGGAGCTTGAAAATTTTAAAGGTTAGATGACTTAAAAACGGAGGTTATGGAAAGTAGAGGATATGGAAGTACTATAGAAAAATTATAGAACGATAAATGGGCCTCGGATCCAACTGACCGATTCACTATCAACAGGTTCGGCCTGCTACGAATCCGTTGATAGTGGATCGGGCTCTAAGGGTGTATTAAAAAGATCAAAATATTTAAGGGGTCCGGCACGGGAGAAGTCTAATGGAAATTGGATGTCTGTCTAACGGCTGTCTATGGCATTATCTAAAGTCGGTGTTTACAAAGGGGTGATGTTTACAAAACAGGTAGTTCTTCGTTGTCGAGGGGGGGGGGGGGTAATTAATCGATGAAGGTAGGTGTCTGATTCTAATAATTGGGGTTGCTTGGGGTGGGTGGATAACTTAAAAGAAATATATAAAAAATATATAAGAAAAAAAATATATAGAAAAATATAATAAATCAATAATAAAAAAACACACTAATAAAAAATAAGAAAATAAAATATAAGAAATAAAAAATTAAAAAATTAAAAATGTTAAATATATATAAAAGGGTATTAAGAAAAATTTTTTTTAAAAATTGAAAAATTGAAAAAATAATTTAAAAATTGAAAAAATAAAAAATTGAAAAAAAAAAAATAAAAAAAATTGAAAAAAAAAAAAAATAAGAGATATAAAAAAATTAGGGAATTGCGTTTATATCTAGGGTTAGGTGAGGGGGTAAGGGCCATATGGGGTTGAGAAATAGAGTGGTGGGTCAAGGCAGGGTGTGTGAGATGGGTTTGTCTTAGTCATTATTGTGTCGGTCAGTCCAGTTTATGAGGAGTGCTTTTCGTCTGTGGATACAGCCCCGGAATACCTCATCTCTTGAGTTTAGGCAGGTGATATGCGGGTCCATAATGGCTCGTAATATGTGGTATTTTTCCGCATCGCACAAGGGGCACTTGTTGATGGCTGGGGAGAAAGATGGTCTTCTCTCGATGTTCTTCCATTTAATGGTGAATGGGGTCCCGTCGTCTTTCAGTTGCCATATTCGGGTTGCAAGGCTGGTGTTCGCTCTGGCTCTGTATTTGAATGTATGCCTATGTACATATAGTCTGTTTTTAAAGGGTCCTTGTGTCATTCCGATATATTTTTCTGTTAACCCGCTGGGGAGGCTTGTAACATTAGCCTCATAAATTAGGGAGCTGACTTTGCAATTCCCCTCTAAAGGGCAGTCGTTCTTGTTATGGCACGAGCATCCTGTGGGGTCTGGTGTCTTGGATTCTGTGGAGATGATTTTTCTTATGGATGGGGCGGTGGAATAGCTCACCTTGACTGTGTTCCTGTTGAAGAGTTTGTGCAGGCTGTGTGTGGGAGGGAAATGCTTATCGAGTAAACGGAGAAAGGCATGGCCTACCCTCGTTCTGGTGTTTAGTGAAAAAGGAGGTGAGAACCAGATAATCGATCTCCCCCTATTACGTCTGCTTTGTGCTGGGTTTCTGGCGGGTGTGAATTTAATATCTTCTCTGAAGCCACTGTCTCTCAGTGCTCTGTTGTAGTAAGGCGCCGCTTGTGTGAAGATTTCTTGGCTGGATGACAGATTAGAAATTCTCTGGCTGATGTTATTCACCAGGTTCTTAAAAACGGTAGGGGGGTGGCATGAACCTTTGTGGATATATTGCAGGGTTTCATTAGGTTTGTGGAAGGGTCTGTGGGTGTTATTGGCTAGGTTCAAGGTGGAATCCAGGAAATCCACCTGGTCCAAGTTTGTCTTGATGGTAATCTTAAAACCGAGGCTATGGAATGTCTCGGTTAAGTGTTTCCTTAATCTATCCAAGGTGATTCCGCTACAATTTCGTGATAGGCAAAGTCCGTCATCTCTGTAAAGCCCGAAGAGGTGGTCAGGGAATTTCTTCTGGAGGGTGTCTAGGATAAATAAACCTACCAGGTCGCAGATATCTGCACTATCAAAAGCTCCCATCGCCACGTCAAATGGGTCCTCTGGGTTGGATTTTTTAACCCAAGCCCTTTCTTCGAAGAAAAGAAGGGTTTGCCTTGCCTGCATGATCGTGTCTCTCTCTAATTCTTTGATACTTGTATATGAGAGTGCAAAATTAAGGGCCTTGTCCAGGGTGTCTCTGGTGATGGATGGGTAAAAGTCAACAATATCCAGTTGTGTGAATTTGCAGGCTTGTTTACGGTTAATATTTTTGGACCAAGACAGGACTGAGTTGGTGTTGTCCCATAAGTTGAGGATTGTTTATTCTTTGATTTTTTTAACTATGTTTTTAACAATAAACTTGCTGGCTAAACCTATCTCGCTCTTGGCGGGGTTAATGAGTCTGCATGAGGGTTTGTTGCTAAAGCTCTCTTTGTGGTCTTTGAGGGTTACGAAGGCTTTTTTCTTAGCTAGGTGGTTGGCTTTGTATTCTATACCTAATCTAGTGGCTATCTCTGTGGCTTCGCTATTAATGGTTTTGTACGTATTCGGGTTGGCAAGCTGGTATTTATCTGTTATGGAATTGCTGGTCAAAGTTAGTTTTCTTTCTTTAGTCATACTATAAATGTTCTTAGTTTTGTCCGAAAAAATTAATGTATTATTCTCTCTCTTAAATTTTTTTATGTCATTAGTTAACGTTTTCTGAAATTGGTTAGTTTTGTTTATAAATTCGAGGTTGTGTATAATAGTGAGTAGGTCTTTTTCGAAGCCGTCTAAATCCTCCACTTTCGGTGGGTATTTACCTGACTTGAGTCCATAGTGGTTCTTGGTAGTTTGTTCGGTAATTTGGGCTTTCCATCTCATCCTTGCAATGACATCCACCATTTTGGTTAGTAGTGATCTGGTGTATGATTGGTTGCTGGGTGTGGGTATATTTTTGGTTGAGTAACCGAGGGTCCGTTTCTCCATTCTTCTGGGGACTTAGTTGTTCGATTAATTACCCCCCCCCCCCTCGACAACGAAGAACTACCTGTTTTGTAAACATCACCCCTTTGTAAACACCGACTTTAGATAATGCCATAGACAGCCGTTAGACAGACACCCAATTTCCATTAGACTTCTCCCGTGCCGGACCCCTTAAATATTTTGATCTTTTTAATACACCCTTAGAGCCCGATCCACTATCAACGGATTCGTAGCAGGCCGAACCTGTTGATAGTGAATCGGTCAGTTGGATCCGAGGCCCATTTATCGTTCTATAATTTTTCTATAGTACTTCCATATCCTCTACTTTCCATAACCTCCGTTTTTAAGTCATCTAACCTTTAAAATTTTCAAGCTCCCCAAATTCATTCCCTTATACCTCTCCACACTTCACTCAGTATTACATTTTAGGACCCGCTCGACACCCGGAAACCGTTACACCAAATAGCCAGTGCTATTTTAATAACACGCTTATGCCAACAGTATATTTCCCTGCCACGCGGGGTTTTATTTTTATTTTTATTCTTATTAATATTTTTATTTATTTGTTTAGTTTTATTTTTATTTTTATCTTTTAAATTCGCCGGGCCACCACCATTATTATTATTTTGACTATTATTATTAACAGTAATATTATTCCCTTCTTCCCCACTCTTACACTTTATGCTACGATATTGGGTCGAAAAGTTAGCGGCGGTGCCGAGCCTTAGAACCAACGGCTATCAATGTTTACCACACCTAGACCCTCCCTTCTCTCCTCCCTCCCCTCGGTGTCTTACCCTGCATCTCCACTTCGTCTTTCCCCTATACTTCCTGGCCCCCAAACCCCGACCCCCACCCTACAGAATTTCTTACACTTTTTAGTTTTTATATATATTACAAAAAAAACTTTTTCTTCTGCTTTATTTTAATTAATAACAATTCTATATACATTAACAATTTAAATATTAGAATCTAAATTTAACCCCTCATGCACGCATACGTACCCCCCCCCCCCATTTTACACAAATCACGTCCTACGTGATCCCAGACGTGACCGAATAAGTCCCACCATTCCTGAATATGTTTATCAGCTGACGATAATCGGGATCAACCTCCCGCTTTGAAACCGACGGTACTGATGTTACATTGAATTTCTGTATTTTATAAATATATATATATATATATATTCTCGGTTATTTTACTGATTGAATACTTCAGTTCAGCCTCCAGACAATTTCGGGTCATCAGGAGGGAATACGCACCGTTTTAGGGCCTTTCTCTCGACTTTTTTTGCGTATCGGCCCCCTCACTAATGTGAATCGTCTTTCAATCTAACTGTTCAATGAAATCAAAACAACTTACTTTCCAACGGCTTAGCGTCTCACGTGTCGTTTTATGATTCAGCGTCTCGTCTGTTTTTGTTTTTGTTTTTAACGGCTGAGCGTCTTACCTCTTTCTTGTATGAATACGTCCTCATACATCGAAGACAAATTTTTTTATTATAAATAAATAAATAAAAATAAATAACTAAATAAATAAATGAAATAAATATAAATAAATACTTTAATAAATAACATTCCTAAATTATCCAAATGGTTCAAGGGAGATAATTCATGAATAATTTAAAATAAACAAAAAAAAATGTTTTTCTCTCACAGAGATACAGTGGACACTTTCTATTATATCCTCATGTGATTATCTTTTTGCCCAGAGCCACCTTCTTATATATATATATATTCGTAATTTACTTGCCTCCCCACAAAGTGCAAAGTTGCTGCTTCCGCTGTGTAACACTATTATGACTAGCTTATTGTGTAAGCTCGACATTATATAGACTTTAATTATCTTCTTTTCCATGGAAATTTATGGTGGACGAGGTGTAGAATACCAGGCTGCAAGGTCAAAGGTGACTGTGTTACTGGGTTGAATTCTTCTACTTGCAGTAATTATGATCTCCACTAAAGATTGCGTAAGCATTAAACGCACGTGTCTGTAGGTAAAAGTAAAACATATTTATGTAATAAATATTATATATATATATATATATATATATAATTGGAAATAGAAACCTTTATCAATGCAAGATTATTTTTATTATTTTTTTTACTTTAATTTATTAATTTCGGAATAATATTCCATCATCAGAGTTGACCAGTTTTGTGTTTTTTTTTCATAAAAAAAACACAAAAACAAAAATAAACAAACTCCTTTTGTTTCTTTGATAAAATGTCCTTGTTATGGTGTATCTGCGGTGATGTCGTTGGCGGTTATGAATTCAAATTCTGGTTATTGAACGAGGAAAACATTGGCATGCTCGTAGTTTAAGAAAATGGGTCGTTCATTTAAAAGCATTGCTGGGTCAGTATTATTAAAATTGAAAATAGAAGCCTTTTTTACTTTAATCTTATTAATTTCAGGCTTAGAGGAATAATCTCAACCCGGGGATTAAATTGCGTTCGACAGAAAAAGACTATGTCGAATAAAAGCCTGCATAAGAATGAACAGAGAGAATAACAGCGCGACAAGAGAAGAGTGAAAAAGACTAGGTTGTGACTTTAGAGCGTTGTTGTATATGTTAATGATCCCCGTTTGTTTATTTATTTAACTGGGTTATTGCCCAGGAGAGCGGGAGAAAAGCACATGATTATTGGTTATTAGGCCTTTCTGTACTCATAAAAAAAGTATCATTCGTATAGATAAATACCTTTAAGTTCAACAAATTATTGAATAAATTGCTTGGCAGGCGTACATATTGAATGATCTTTAACGAAGCTGCTATGTTCTCTGTGTCAAAGCACCAGTTTGTCGATTGTCGCCACAGGATCTGCAACTACCCGCAAGAATAGAAGGTTTTTGGTCAAGGTTTTCTCCTCAAGCATGATCGGTCAATCACTATCGATAGGCAGTATTTTGCATATCGCATATGTTGGGATGCATGGAGACCAGTCGAGGATGCCATGGTTGGGTCATCTCCGAAAGGTACTGCTTATCTACAAACACTTGAAACATTACGTGTACATTATAAATTATGACATGCTATAGAATCGTTTAAAATGCACATTCAAAACAAAACAACACAAATCTTCGTTATCAGAATCATTAGTAAACGTAGTTTAGACATGTTTTCCGGCTACCAGACTCCAGCTTTTTTTTGGCCAAGGCGTTTTGTCCTTCGGGGCTTGATTCCGCCGGTCTATGAGTCTGTTCTGTGCAGTTCTAGGAGATCCACCCTCCCAGGCTGTGCCTCCCCTCTTTGGGGAGGAGTAAGTTTATTGCTTACTGCCTGAGGCGCCCGTACCGGGGAATGCCGACGAGGCTGCCCAGGCAATTGTTAATGGTCAGAGTGCTCACCTTCTCAGGCGCTGGCTTTTCAAGCCCCACTTTCCGACCCGACCGTGGGCCACATTTTACCTTGTTGGAGTAAGATAAAAATGGCCTTGTGACTAACCTCCTGAAGAGGAGGTAAATAATACTAGACTCTAGCTATGTAAAGAAGTCATATCATAAAGATTTAATTCAAGAAAAATCATAAGGAAGAGAAGGACAGACCAGATAAGGTTTGAGATTTTTATGCTGATCTCGACAGTAAAAGAACTGGTCAAAGACAGCTAAAGTGACGGAATATTGTTTTCAATGATATGACAGTATGCAAATAATTAAAGTCAAGTACATATAGACGAGTAGTAAGTCTAATCACATTGTTTTGAAGCTAAATAAGTATTGACCTAGATTTTAGACTCAGTCGTGCTTTTCCTCGGAAGTAAACAATCTTTTATATTATCAGGAGGGCAAGATATCGTTCAGTTGTCAATGTCGGCGACTACTCATGTCGGCAAGTAAAGCTCGTGGGTCTGATTAAAATCCGTGACGATATTTACGTCTTTCTAACCGTGGGAAAATATGACAAAAGGCCGGAAGGCACTCTGGCTCTGCAAAGAAATGCCTGAGCAGTCCTGTTGGGATTTTCTCGCGTGAGGAACCGCATGCTATTGGCAACAAACCAACCACTTCTCAAAGAGAGAAGGTTAAGAATGCCTGTTCACCGGTAAGACAGTCCCTCTTTGCCAGAATGATGACAAGGACATATTCTCGGCTGGTATGAATACATCAGGCGTACTAGACATTTTGAATGAAGGGTAACAATCCGCGGATGTAGTTTTCAATGTACTCACGGAGACGTTATGAACAAACTTTAACGCGCGTGGCTAATCTAAACCGTTCCGGCTGTTGGGCCAAAATGCTTGACAAAGATCCGGATGTGCAACGTCACTTTTTGTTCTTTCACAAAAACAAAAAAAACAAAAAAACATGACCGCTCGTCCTCCATTGACAGGACGCCATATTGTTGATCTTTTATTTCGTCATTTTTTCTTCTTTTTCTCTATATCCTTCTATCTCTTCCCCTCCCTCCCTCTCTTTCTCTCTCGTTTTCTTTCTCGTCTCTCGCCCTCTTTCTTTTGAATCTGTACGAATTCTTTTTGATATTGTCTGTCTTTCTTTTATTTTATTCTTTGTTATATTGTTTTGTTTTGAAAACGTCTTTTCTTTCTAGTTTATTCTCGGCTTTATCATGCCAGACGACGTACACACCCATTGCCATCTCGCTATACACAACCAACCCCCAGTCACCGCAAAACGTCCCTTTCGCATTACTGACGATCTAATCAAACCTGGACATCTTATCTGCCGCTTTTATCGTAGTTTCTAGGTTCATCCGATCGAAATACTCATTCGCTGTTTGGACGTTGCCACGGCCCCGGGGTTGATATGATAAGATTTCCTATTAGGAGGAGAGGAAAAAGAGGAAAGAAGAAAAAAGAAAGTGTCTTCTACGCAGAGGAGGAGATACGTTGAGGGGGAGGGGGTATGTACGGTCGGATAGAATAGGCTTTAGCTAAAAGCTCGTCCAAGCCACCGGTGACATGGTTTTGTCGCAAGGGAATATATATATATATATATATATATATATATATATATATATATATATATATATATATATATATATGTATATATATATATATGTATATATATATATATGTATATGTATATATGTATATATATATATATTATTTACATATGTCGTGATTACTATTAGCATCTTCTAATACACACACACACACACACACACACACACATATATATATATATATATATATATATATATATATATATAGTCAACAATAAATATATTTTAAATACTTATTATTCACACACGTGTACGTTTGATCCTAATGGAATCATCCGTGTAGAAGATAACTGTTCAGCCTGTCCTACGATTCGAACCCCGGACATGAGTAACTTTTTACCCAAATCCGAGCGCTCAAACCAATTTGCCAACAGCTATGTAACAAGCCGAGAAATATGTCCTATTTATGTCATATAAAGCGGACAATATTGTCAGCCATCTTAACAGTGTTGAACGAATCACGTGGACAGGAACTTTGCATTGAGCTGAGATTAGACGTCTTATATCATTTCTTTTGAAAGTTCCTGTCTGTTGCGTGAGTACACATGAGATAAAATCGAATAACAAAGAGAAAGTCATTAACATTAGCTCGGTACTGGGTGTGATGGGTGCTGTGTGAGCTATAGGTGAAAGAGGGATAATCTGACTGTGTTATGATTTATCATGATATTTTAGAAGCATATAACTTCAAGCTTAAACTTCCTGCATTTTCGTTCACACGCGTTTGTTACATTTCTTCTTCTTCATCACGACAGTGCACCTTTTCACAGCGCCCAGACGATCCGGACATTCATGACCGGGAAAAAAATTGCCATACTGGAACAACCTCTCTATTCGACCCATACGTCGTCATCTCCCCCGACTAGGATGCACATGCGACTGGGGATCGCTTGTGAATTTAATATTATCAAGAAACTTCCGCCTTCGGAGGAAGCAGGTTCAACCCGCCGAGGGTGAATGTTGTTTCGATTGTTCGTTCATTCATTCATTCTGTAAGGTGCCCCTTTTTAGACTACTTAATTCCATTATATATAGCTAAATACAAGACTAATATATAATTAAAAAACAGGCGTGACAACCACTCTCCTTATTAATTCTATTTTAGTTTCATTGGAAAATTCATAAAATGTGACATATTTTTAAAAGAGTTTTCTTGTATTACTAAAATGATAACTCCCTTTACCTATTTATTATTATTATTATTATTATTATTATTATTATTATTATTATTATTATTATTATTATTATTATTATTATTATTATTATTATTATTATTATTATTATTATTTTTACTATTATTACTATTATTACTATTATTACTGTATTATTATAATTATTATTATAATAATAATAATAATTATTATTATTATTATTATTATTATTATTATTATTATTATTATTACTACTACTACTATTACTATTATTATTATTATTATTATTATTACTACTATTATTACTATTATTACTATTATTACTATTATTATTATTACTATTATTACTATTATTATTACTATCATCATCATCATCATTATTATAATTATTATTATTATTATTACTACTACTACTACTACTACTACTATTATTATTATTATTACTACTATTATTACTATTATTACTATTATTACTATTATTATTATTACTATTATTACAATTATTATTACCATCATCATCATCATCATCATCATCATCATCATCATCATCATCATCATCATCATCATCATCATCATCATCATCATCATCATCATCATCATCATCATCATCATCATAATCATCATCATCATCATCATTATTATTATTATTATTATTATTATTATTATTTACTCACTAGGAGTTTTCACACAGGTCATCAGTGATTGCTCACCGTCAACCGGTGGTATTCCCTGGAGTCTGAGTGACAACAAGTCTCCCCAGATTTCCAGTATTCTCCACCTCTTTTCGATAGCCACCACAAATAAACTTGCAGTATCATAACAGTCGTTTACCGTTGATTTCTCGCTGGTAAGGACCATTGGTCTTCTCTGGGATTTGGGTGGCAATAAGCCTCCCCAAGGTCCCAGCAGTCTCTGCACTTCCAGTGGAGGTCTGGTTTGTGCTGTCCCCCCTCGGTCTTCTCATCCTCCGTGACATTATTATTATTATTATTATTATTATTATTATTATTATTATTATTATTATTATTATTATTATTATTATTATTATTATTATCATCATTATTATTATTATTATTATTATTATTATTATTAGTAGTAGTAGTAGTAGTAGTAGTAGTAGTATTAGTAGTAGCAGTAGTATAAAGCAGTATTATTATATGGAAGTATTATAATTCTATATCATTCTCATATAGCAGTAAAGAAACTTATTATTTGGCCATCTAATTTACATACGTGTTTGTTGTGTGTACAGACACACGCACATGTAAATTAGATAACGACGCTACCAACCGAGAACCATTCTTTCTTCTAAAGGCCACAAAAGAAATATTAAATGAGGATTGAATCAATATAGAGTGAATAGGGTTAAGAAAAATACATAAATACCAAAAGAGAGAGATGGGTGACTTGTTCAGTTAATTATAAATTACGCCTAATTATAACAACATATATTTTCAGACCTAATTCAATCAGAACTAAGAACTAAGGTATATTTTGGTATTATATTATATAACATTGATTGACTCGTATTTAGTATAATGATAGATTAGGCGGTTCGAAAACTAATTGCGAAACCACCAATACAGCTCGAATTGCAGAAAACGAAGTTTAGAATTAGTCTATGATCTCTTCTCTCCGATGGCGTGTTGTTTGTAGTGGATTTATGAGTTCAACCACATCACGTTAAGAAGCGACTCCTCCGCCATTGCTTAACCTATGCTTCCTGAAATGAGAGTCTGTTTTCAGCAGATGTAGATAGAGATCCAAATGATATAAACGTCAGTATATAAAAGCTTTTAATGAAAGGATGGATGGAGATGAGGTGGATTACAGATCGATTGATTTATCGATTGCTTGATAAATCGATAAGCTGATTGGAATATGTAACGAATGCGATTAGATAGACATCGATTGGAAGTATCGATAAGAGAGATCGATAGATAACCATCTTTGCTAGAAGTAAATTTGAAAATGAAACTGTATTTTTGTAAAGTGTTCTATCGTTAAAATTGCTAGAAACATTCAAACATGGACTATATTGTTGTCCGCAAGGACGTGTAGCGCAGTTAATATTGTATTAAATAAAATTCAGTTCCAAGTGATAGTCATCTGAAGGTTGAAGGTTCAATCTTCGGTGCGGGCGATACGAAGAATTGCAAATTACTGAAAACTTCTCCCAGTCATGACTGACGGAACTAGAGCATGCCACCCTGGTGATTAAAAATATGGTTCCGTTTGAAATTTCGTCTAGATTCCCGAGTTCAACAGAAATATTTCTGAGTTCGTAAAGATACACCTGAAGAAGGCCGGAGGTTACAGCGGCCGAAACGTTGTTAAGATAACACTCAATATGAGAACAGTAGTTCGAATACTCCAAAGAGGACTATATTGTTTTCAATAATAATTGGGTTTTGTATTAGGTCTTTTTCTGAGACAATTCGATAACTGGTATCAGTAATTTGCTGTGTCAAACTGAGCTGTTTGAACGTCGGATGTTTTTAGCGGGTTAAACGTTTATAAAATATTCAGGTACATGAATAAACTAGTACAGTCTAACTTCGGTTCATGAACGTCTCGGCACTGGAACAATTCGAATATTGAACAAAAAATTCAGGCCGAATATGCCTCGATTTTCTGACAAAATTTCGATTCCCGAACCATGCCGACGGCAACCGAAGCATACCGTTTAATGAAATGTTACCAGTTACCAATCCTGGGTTTTTAAACTCAGGTCTGGGTTTTTATTTTTCGAATCTGGGGTTTTTCTTAAGAACTATATATTTAAATACCTGCTAAAAAAAACACACAAATTAAATGTGTCGTTAAATGGTTCAAATATACACTAAAAATAGTCCTTATTCGTAAATAAGTTAACAAAGAACATATTTTTTTACGAAATAAGATTTATATTATACATTATAGTTAGTATTAAAAACAATAATATTACTAATGCTTAATAGTTTTGTATATTAACCCATTAAATATCTATAAATATTCAATACATAAAAATTAACAGATTAATCTCTTTTATATTATGTTTAATGGGAAATTCGGTGTTAGAACTGAAGAGTTCGAATACAAAACGCGATAAATCCAATTTGTTTAAATTGAAACCTTAATCTATAAAAGAACGAATATATTAAATATAGACTTCGAATAACAGCTTATTTTAATTGAAAGCAAAAAATAATTATTCCGGTATCATATTATGTAAAACGTAATTTGAGTATATGGTCAAGTGTTAAAATGTAACGCTTTTTATAGTGCTAGCTTCGTAATTTTTAAAATGGCGTTTATCGTATTTTGCATTCGAACTCTTTAACCGCTTTTCGAAACGAATTATGTTTGAAAACCGAGGTTCCACTGTATATGTATATTCGAGGATGAAATGCGGGTACAAATGAATTAGTAGACTAAAGGACAAAAAGTGTCGTTGGAGTGTTTAAGTGACTACGTATGAAAAGTGTGGCAACGGAAGTAAAGAGACAAGAAGAAAGTGAAGTCATCGAAAAAAGAAGAGAAAGACTCGTGTAATTCTAAATCGGTACAATCGGAGAAAGAAGGGATGATGACGAACGTTAGCAACAATACAATTAAAGAAGACGGATAAAAGAGATGAGAGTAGAAAGATAGACGGAGAGAGAAGGGAGGATGATAAAAGCTAAGGGTCAATGAAAGGTGAAAAGTATGAATCAGACGTCCGCCTTGACGACTGGGGGAAAAAGAAGACTTATATTTGCTTCACCGTAAATAGCATTTTACAACTAAGACACAAAAAGAGAAAAATGAATAAATTAAAACAAAAGGTTAAACACTTTTCGTTAAATGAAATAGTTAAAAATCAAATAAAAGAAGGAAAAAAAAGAATAGAAAATGACATAAGATTTTCAGAAGATCATAAAATAGGAAGACACTTAGATATAAAATAATGGAAAAAGAAAAAGAAAAAAGAAAAAAAAAGACAATAGAATAGCATTAAAAATAAAAGAAACCAAATGAAGTAATATACACTTTGAATAGAGAAACGGACGCACAATAAATTTGCACAATTTAATTGTCTTTTTTGTTGTTTTGTATTTTAGTTTTCCTGTCGAGGATAAAGTTTCTGTCAGTTGTGTACAACTTTATATTTCTTCGATGAACCGTTTTTCCTTTTTTTTACCTTTATGTCGAAGATATCAGACGTATTTGTGGAGAGATTAGGGGAAAAAGAGACAATATTCCCTGCTTCCCCGACTGTACTAATATGCAGAAATTTAAATGTAATGTGGACAGACATCTCGCTGTTCAACTCCTTACTTAGTATGCTGTTAAACTCCTTACTTAGTGTGCTGTTCAACTGCTTACTTAGTGTGCTGTTCAACTGCTTACTTAGCATGCTGTCCAACTGCTTACTTAGTGTGCTGTTCAACTGCTTACTTAGTATGCTGTTCAACTGCTTACTTAGTGTGCTGTTCAACTGCTTACTTAGTGTGCTGTTCAACTGCTTACTTATTGTGCTGTTAAACTGCTTACTTAGTGTGCTGTTCAACTGCTTACTTAGTGTGCTGTTCAACTGCTAACTTAGTATGCTGTTCAACTGCTTACTTATTGTGCTGTTCAACTGCTTACTTATTGTGCTGTTCAACTGCTTACTTATTGTGCTGTTCAACTGCTTACTTAGTGTGCTGTTCAACTGCTTACTTAGTGTGCTGTTCAACTGCTTATTTAGTGTGCTGTTCAACTCCTTACTTAGTGTGCTGTTCAACTCCTTACTTAGTGTGCTGTTGAACTGCTTACTTGGTATGCTGTTCAACTGCTTACTTATTGTGCTGTTCAACTGCTTACTTAGTGTGCTGTTCAACTGCTTACTAAGTGTGCTGTTAAACTGCTTATTTAGTGTGCTGTTCAACTGCTTACTTAGTGTGCTGTTCAACTGCTTACTTAGTATGCTGTTCAACTGCTTATTTAGTGTGCTGTTCAACTGCTTACTTAGTGTGCTGTTCAACTGCTTACTTAGTGTGCTGTTCAACTGCTTATTTAGTATGCTGTTCAACTGCTTACTTAGCATGCTGTTTAACTGCTTACTTAGTGTGCTGTTCAACTGCTTACTTAGTATTCTGTTCAACTGCTTACTTAGCATGCTGTTCAACTGCTTACTTAGTATGCTGTTCAACTGCTTACTTAGTGCGCTGTTCAACTGCTTACTTAGTGTGCTGTTCAACTCCTTACTTAGTATGCTGTTCAACTGCTTACTTAGTGTGCTGTTCAACTGCTTACTTAGCATTCTTTTCAACTGCTTACTTAGTGTGCTGTTCAACTGCTTACTTAGTGTGCTGTTCAACTGCTTACTTAGCATGCTGTCCAACTGCTTACTTAGAATGCTGTTCAACTGCTTACTTAGTGTGCTGTTCAACTGCTTACTTAGTGTGCTGTTCAACTGCTTACTTAGTGTGCTGTTCAACTTCTTACTTAGTATGCTGTTCAACTGCTTACTTAGCATGCTGTTCAACTGCTTACTTAGTGTGCTGTTCAACTGCTTACTTAGTATGCTGTTCAATTGCTTACTTAGCATGCTGTGCAACTGCTTACTTAGCAGTCTGTTCAACTGCTTACTTAGTGCGCTGTTCAACTGCTTACTTAGTGTGCTGTTCAACTGCTTACTTAGTATGCTGTTCAACTGCTTACTTAGTATGCTGTTCAACTGCTTATTTAGTGTGTTGTTCAACTGCTTACTTAGTATGCCCCTGTAAGCATGTCCCCTAATTCACTCTAACTTCTTACGTCTCAGTCGTAATGTACCATGTTTGGAGTGAATATGTGTAAAAAAAAAAACATTATTAAGATAGGTTTTAAAAGAAACAATTAAATTAAACCAATATTGAAATATAAACGTTCTAATTAAAATAGAACAATGTTTGTTAATACTAGTAATATTTAAATGAATTTTAAAAGAGTGAATTAATTTTTTTTCTTTTAACATAGTTCACCCCAAACAAGGAAGGCCGCCACTGTAGACGTAAGGGGCTACTGAGAAAAAGGGAGACGGTTGGGGGGGGGGGGTCAACCTAAATTGGAAGCTGTGCAGCGAGATGTCTGTTTACATTAGTTTTAAATTTCTGCATGTTAGTACCGTCAGGGATAAAGGGGGCAGGGAGGGAGTTCCAGAAGCCAGCAACACGAGGAAAGAAGCTTTTGGAGTAGAAAGCTCTCCGGCATCTGGGGACCTCCACAGTGACTGGATGGGATTTAGCTGATTGTCGAGTTGGTCTAGTGAATTTACGTACGTTTAAAAGAAAAATTGGAATAAAAAAATTACCATAGATTAATGAGCGTTGAAATATGCGGCATAGTCTGTTGGGCGAGTTTTGCGCTTCGTAAACTGTATTTTTCTGTCTGTCTGTCTGTCTGTGTTTCTGTCTGTCTGTCTGTCTGTCTGTCTGTCTCTCTCTCTCTCTCTCTCTCTCTCTCTCTCTCTCTCTCTATATATATATATATATATATATATATATATATATATATATTAGTACTTCATGTATCCACATACAATATTATAAGGAGATATAATTTTTTATGTGTCAGTTTTCAGTATTTACTTCAACAGTGCTCGATACGTAAGTAGAGCTAGGTAGTAAGCAATGAATGACGATTATATATATATATATATATATATATATATATATATATATATATATATAAATAAATTCAAAGTAAATAATAGTAAATTATTTAAAAAAATCACTTTTTCAAAGTAAAATATTGTATTCATGTGATTAGAAAAACATAACCGCTTAGTATAAATATTACTATTTATGAGCTACCTATAGTTTTAAGATGAAATCAAAATAGTTTCCGAGTCTATTCAACAACTGGTAGCAGACATTCGAATTGATATACTACTACAAACAGTTAGTTGGAACAAAATATGATTGCTTTTCTAAAACCGTTTATAAAAAAGCTTATACAAGTGAGGAAACCTGGTGTGACCCGGAAGTGTGGGGAAATAACTTATAAATTAAAAGTTTGACGCGTTTATTATCTCATGTTTCCGATTCTTAAAATATTGTTTATTTTTTGGTTAGCTCCGATAGCATAAGAAGGTTCGAAGAGTCCAGAGTTATCTTCCGTGGACCTTATTATCAGAGAGGTTTACTGCCTCCTGTCGCTAGGTGGCAGGACCGGTAAGAAAAAAGAGAAGAGGGTAAACAGTACACCAGAAATGCATACATGTGGTTGGACGAATGGAAAGGATTTATTACGCACTCGCTGGCTTATCCGTTTTTATTCTTAATTGTAAATGGCGTCACTAAATGTGTTATGTTTTAAACTTGTAAAATATGCATATGTCTTTTTTTGTCCTTAACTAATTCATTCTGTATAATCAGAATGTAACAGTTATTTGTTTTATTCAGCGTCTGTCTTTACTAATGGGTCATGGCTTATCAAGGCCTGAAGTCCACTTGAGGATAAACGTTTAAGAGATGTCGCACTCAGGAATCATTCTGTCTAACTCGGGAATCTGGACGAAATTTCGAACCGAACCCTTTTATTTAATCCACGGGGGTAACATGCTCTCGTTCCATTTGCCATGACTGGGAAGAAGTCTTCAGTAATTCGAAATTCTTTGTATCGCCCACACTGAGGATCGAACCTTGAACCTTCAGATGACTGTCACTTAGAACTGAATTATACTTAGTACTATATCCACTGCGCCACGGGTTCGACAAAGTACATCTGAAGAAGGTCGGAGGTTACATCGGTCGAAACGTTGTGATAAAAACACCCAAGATTAGAACAGTAGTCCGAATATACCAAATTCTACGAAGCACAAGTATTTATTTACATATGACTTAAAGATTTTGTTGATAGCAGCCTCGTGGTATTCTGTTACACAGATAGGACGCTCTAAGAAATATCTTTTTTCATGAGAGTAGTGCTTTGTTTTTGGTACAGAAAGAGAGAGAGAGAGAGAGAGAGAGAGAGAGAGAGAGAGAGAGAGAGAGAGATTTTATGAAGGCTTACCAAAGCATTCCTTTCAGGACACCAATGATCACCATTAAAGATTTTTCTTACAAATATTATTTATTCCAATTAAATGTTTTTTTCCTACACGTGTTTCACTACCAAGCAGGTACTTGCTTGGCAGATCATCAGGGAAATTAAATGTCTGGAATAAGAGTTTCAACTGCCGACAATGCACAATGTGGCGTTGTAATAGTTGAGGTCACTTAAGAAGAGAAGAGGGAAAAAATAAAAATAAAAGTTAAAATTAAAAAACAAGAAAGAACAAAGATACATGTATATATATATATATATATATATATATATATATATATATATATATATATATATATATATATATATAGAGAGAGAGAGAGAGAGAGAGACAGACAGAAAGAGAGAGAGAAAAGAAAGTTCTCTGATGTGATTGTAGCCAGGCGGATTCTTGCTGTGAATGCTTTACAAGGGAAGTAGCAAAGATTTGGAGCTCAGTCGAGCACCTACCATGAACATAACGATACAATAGAAAGAGCCTAGCAACATCTCTTCTATGTGAAAGGCTCTCTAGGGGAGAGAAGCGCTTACCCCAATTAGATTCAGAAGTCCGTGTTGTACTCTGTCAACACAAGAAAGAGTGCCACGAGCGGAACCTTCCCAGATATGATAGCAGTACTCCATCTTAGGACGGACTTGGCTCTCATACAGGTAGATAATTGCGCCAGGATTGTGGAACTAATTAAGAAAGTAATTACAACTTACATCTAATTGTATTCTTTTCTCATTTCGAATAAATAAATAGCATTTCTTCTACATACATGCAGATATACACAAATCACTCTTTGCTGAGACCACATGATTTTCATAAAACCACGATCGATTTTGTTCTCATCTGTCTCCCATTTTAAGATCATTTTACATGTTTATTCTATGGTTTACAACTTTTGTTTCTAATAAAAGCAAGGCCTGGAAACCGCTTGAGCTTGTCCGACGAAGCCAGCAAATTACCCAGGATTAACCACGAGGTATTTTCAAGATCTATCTTTCAATGGATGCTTAATAATCTATCTATTCTTGAAAAATTACCATCAGACACTCGCTAATGAATCTAGTTATATACTGGTAAACGATGTTTTAACCGTGTTATTAGTAATTTGGTATTCACATAACATCATCTTTCTTGTGTCTTACACATTAAGATAGATAATTTTCTATTTAAATACGATGTATTTGTGCTTGGGAATTAGGATTCATAATTATCTTGTTTTTATCAGTACACACTACAGATGTTTATAAACAATAATCTTTTCTAACCACGCTCTCAAAATATCAGGTTTCACGTCTGAAACGCAAGGTGTTTGACACAGATCCACGTTAATTATATCAAGCGACATATTTGATTTAAGAAATTACGATTTAATACTTTTTTTAATATACGCTGCTGTATTGTATATTAATACGTTCCTGGAAACAGATAATTTAGGGGAATTTATGATAATTGGAAACAAGTAAATACAGGGTGACCCCGAAAAATTCCACCGATAAGATCGCGAATAAAATCCACAATCCTTTCAAAAATTCAGTTATATTTCGTACAAAAAGACTTCAGTCTATGTCTGACGTGTCTACCAAGTTTCAATTATAAATATCCAACAGTCTTTGTTTATGACGTGCTTAATTGTTAATAACTCTG
Organism: Sepiola atlantica; assembly: GCA_963556195.1. Lineage (NCBI taxonomy): Eukaryota > Metazoa > Mollusca > Cephalopoda > Sepiida > Sepiolidae > Sepiola > Sepiola atlantica. The sequence goes on from OY744524.1 coordinate 1,196,461, forward strand.
ACATACTCTTCTCATAGCACTGCTTTTTTTAGGTGCGATGGCATCCTTCAGTTTATGAAGAGTTTGGATATTGTTTAGATAGACATTATCTTTGAAATAATCCTATAGATAAAGGTATGTGTGGTTAAGGCCCACTGAGTGTGAAGTCCATTAAGAATCACACCCTCTACTGACCAACGCATCAAAGAACATTTGAACACCCACATTTCTTCCTTTCACAAATACATAATATCATGTGGCAACACACATCGCTCTGTCCGCATCCTCAACTCAGTCCGCAATGTCGGTCAACTTCGGATTTCGGAAGCCATTCTTACTTCTAAATATAGCCCCTCTTTAAATAACTTTTGAACTTTCTTCTCCATTCATTCTCTGATCTCTCCATGCTTACACTCCTTGCCTCTCCTTCCTTCCCAGCCCGACCCTACCTCGACTTCCTTCCCAGCTCGACCTACTACGCCTACCATCTACCTGCCCAGAACCAATCCACCCCACACCTCGATGCCTTTTATTCTGTGCTTATAAATATCACTTATAATTACATGAAACTTAATTACTTTTACATAAAAGAAATTAAATTAAATAAATTAATTTTAGGAATAAGTATATCCTATACCATTACATATTAATAAAATAAATAAGAATTAAGAAATATACACTTTTCATTTAACTGAGTCTTTTTATTTCAACAGTTGCCCCCCTTGACCGTTCATTTTCTAGTAACATCTTAACGACTTTCGCTAACAAAAATTTATCAAATTTAAAATTAAAATTGAATTAAAATAAAAAAAATGAAAAATAAAATAATAATAATTAATAAAGTATATAAATAAGTAAATATTAATAAGCTAACAAGCTTAAAGCTGAATAATCATACAATAAATTAAAAAAAAATATGATAGGAACAATTCAATATTGATATCCAATTAGCTTATCTAAACTAATTTTCTGCGAATCTGCCACCAATTCTCTGCGGCATTTCGTCAACAGTTGTGTTCATCTCGCCTTTTCGACCACTCGGTCATATTTTTGATCTGTTTCTTTTGATAATGAGAGGTTCCACTCTCGAAAATTAAAGTTTAAAATTTACCCCTTTTCTGGATCTTTTAAATTGCTTGACAGTAAACTTTTTTTCTATTTACTGTTCTGGTATTTAAACCGCGAAATATTAATAAATTGATTTGAGATTCCATTCATATTTTCTCTTCTCATTTATTTTTGTTCATCTATTCCACCTTCCGGTACCTATATCGCATTGCTCCTGCCTCGGATTACGAACTTACATTTCTATTTACCAGCAATGCTTCAAGCAAACTACAATTACCTCATATATATATATATATATATATATATATATATATATATATATATATATATATATATATATATATATATATATTAGTACTTCATGTATCCACATAAAATATTATAAGGAGATATAATCTTTTATGTGTCAGTTTTCAGTATTTACTTCAACAGTGCTCGATACGTAAGTAGAGCTAGGTAGTAAGCAATGAAAATATATATGGCAATCAAGCTACACAGAGGCTCCCGTGTTTCATCCCCGGGGGGAATCGTCAGGCTAAAAGCATTTAGCCTGACGATTCCCCCGGGGATGAAACACGGGAGCCTCTGTGTAGCTTGATTGCCATATATATTTTCATTGCTTACTATATATATATATATATAAATATATATATATATATATATATATATATATATATATATATATATATATATATATATATATATATATTCGCTCTCGAATTGATTGGCGTTGTCGACATCGTGGACACCACTGACATGGATATTTGAACATAGTGATCATCACCTACATCATAGTCCTAACCGACAAATATTATATTTAATGCCCCTTACGACGCTGTGGCCAGATTTATTTGCGAAGAACCACGCAAATAACCACATACATTTGTCGTTTTTTGGTACATAAGAATTCATAAAACTTCCTGGTTTAAAATCATTATCTTTTACTTCTTCATTATAGACTAGACTAAATGTTTAAGCCTTGATCTGACCCCTAATCTAGGATATAGAAAACATCGATTGTGTTTATTTAATAAAGCGTCCTCACTTATAAATCCTAAAAGCCACTCGAGGATAAGGGTTAATGAGATGAATAAATTGTAAATTAAATAATGAAGACTATTATGAGCGGACTGAAAATAATGAATAAAATTGGATTTCTTATTAGGACGGTTTCTGAATCACGTAATCAGATTGGATTTGAAGATGACCATGTTATTGTCTGTTGGTAAGAAATACAATGAAAACGTGTTCTATGGATGGGAAGTTTTTGGAAAGAATCTCTGTTCAAGGAAACCACTTCTAATGTTAAGCACATCAAGCGATAAAGTAGAAAAAAGACTTCGATTCTTCAGTAAGAAAATGCCCGTAGAAAACGTAAGAGATAATCGTCCACTAGACTCCATCTGAAGATGCATCTGACTCTTATAGCTAAAGGGTTGCATCAGAAGTTTGGTACTTTGTAGAGCGGTGGAATTATCCAATTATTTTTCCAGCCACCCTATCAAAAGTTTGATATAAGTTTAGATATAAGTTGATAGTCTCAGTCTTTTCTATAAATATTATTATGGCATATGAGCTTCAGAACTGCATCCTTTGTTCCAGCTCGTTTAACTAGTTGGCATAGTGATCACCATTAATTCGTTGTTTCGATACCTCATCATTGTAATACAGCTTCATATTCCAGTAGCTTCTTTCCAAGAACTTCAGGCTGGTGGAACTCTCGTCTTGTTGACTGTTTTCCTCCTACCTATAACGTTGGTCTTTTCAAGACTAAGGCCAATAAAGATCTCGTTTCTCATCTTTTGTTCTTGTTAGCTCCTTACATCAAGTGGCTTCATGTCTTGTCTTTAGCGATTTCTATGAAATGAAGATAAGTTTACCGTTTTAAATCTGGAGTAAAAGTCAGTTCTAGGAGCTTATCAAAATAAAGTTGTTACTTTAGGAGATAGCCATTAATTTTAATAACAATAGTCCTGCTATGTTTATCCCATTATTCTAGTTAAAGTTAGGAGACGTGCACCTGGGATTGCGCAACCCTTGTTTCACTATAAATTCTTATCGCACCGGAACTATTTTAAAGTGTATCCATTTTCTCTCGGGGAAGAAGGCCCCTCTCTACGTCTTTACTATAACCTGCCAATGTGACCAACCGTGATGCAAACTATGAACAAATATTGATTCGGAAGCTGAGGCGATGATTGATCAATGCTAATCACTTTCCATGTGTGGGTGGAGGTAAGGACTGGGCTATAAGCAAGAAAAAGTCCCGCTTATCTTATGCTCTAATAAAACTGATTGATTGATTTCAGACTCAGAAACCCGTCACCCTCCTACGCACCTATGAACGGGATGACGAAATTGATTTGTTGCCGATCGATAACTGATATCTTGTGATGATCTCTCAGGAACGGAATCGATTACCTGATCGTGTCATTCGTTGATAAGCGGAGGGGATTATCACTATTGCCGCTCGATTTCTAAAGTTTTCACACACGAATGTATTCATCGTTCATCGCATGGAGCATTGACATGAAGATTTTTCCTTAATTAAAAAAATATAATAGACGGATATGACACGTTTCACTGGCTCTAAATATTTTGGTATCCTTAAAAATACTTACTGATAACTATCGATTAAACACCGAATTTTCAATTTTTCAGCTTATAAAGTAAAATATGTCTTAACGAATGCATGCAGACAATTTTTAGTACATGTGTTTCGTTTTCTATATAAGTTTATGGTAACCAAAATAATTATAGTTAATATGTCTGTTCGAAATAATGAAATTTATATAGTCATTGTACCATAAAACATATACAATTCTTAGCACACGTGTTCTGTTTTCTATATAAGTTTATGGTAAAATAATTCCACTATATGATTGTTCGGCTAATATTTAACTAAAATAATTATGGTTAACACGCCTTTTCGAAAGAATTAAATTCATATAGTCATTGTACCATAACACATATACAGCCAAACACATATATCTAAATGAATAAATGCGAAAGATTTTTCTTCCTATCCTAACTATATTGACATCAGAACGGGTTATACTTATTTAATTCAATGATACAACATAAGATTTTGAAGTACCGTATATATAGTCAACTGAAAATACCCACTAATACCCTTATGACTTCTTAATTTGCATATTTATTTTAAAAACTCTTCTAATAAATTTATATTCTTCAATATACAGTTGTAATTTTGAATTTAATCTGCAACCACCCACAAACAGTTTTAGATATTTCTAATTTGCATATTTATTATTTAAACAGTTTCTAAGAAATTTATATTCTGTAAAATTCATTTGTAATTGTCATATTCTCTTATATATACGCAATAGTTTAGTCGATAGTAAAACATCTGATGTCGCCGGGATGAAGAGCATAAATGATACACTTTGATTTTAACAAAAAAAGCCAATAAACCATTAAAAAATGTTTTTATGACTAGGCATTTTTAAATGAATGAAAGAAAGACAAGATTTAGTCTATTATTATCTTTTAATGGGAATGAGTAGTGTAGTATTAGTTCTGTTGTTATAAGACAGTCCTCCCAGAAATTACTTCCTCCTTTTTAATGGTGGGTGTGGTAAATCCCACCTCAAGTATTATACACTCCTTTAGAAGAGGTGTAATGTAGCATCTGTTATGTTGTCATGATACAATTTCAACCTTTTGATTTGGGGTAGTGTAGTATATTTTCTGTTCCCATGATAACACACTCGCAAGCATTACCTATGTGGGGATCATCCCAGGTATTACATCCTCTATTTTGAAGGGTAGTGTTGTATCTGTTCTTTCTCATGATACCATCTCACCAGACATTACCCCCTTTTTGGGGGTGGTGTAGTATATGTTGTTCGTTCATGATTCTCCATCCTCTTAGAAATTACCACCTCCTTTATATCTATCTATCTATCTATCTATCTATCTATCTATCTATCTATCTATCTATTTCTCTCTCTCTCTCTCTCTCTCTCTCTCTCTATATATATATATATATATATATATATATATATATATATATATATATACAACCCTCTCCTGACGCCTTAAACATCACTTAAATGATACTAGTGCCATTCAGCGACACATTACCACACAAAAAATAAGCATAAAATCAAGCGAACTACGAAAAATGTTAACAACTAACACTAAGATCATACATAAAAACAACTACACCAACAGACTAAAAATCTTCGAAGCCCTACACATAAAAAAATTACAACCCACAATTAATAAAATAGCATTCACCACCGGTACTAACGCCCTATCAGTCTTTAACAAGTAATAAATAATAATAATAATAATAATCATAATAATAAAAAAAAAATAAAAAAATAAACAAAGATATATATATATATATATATATATATATATATATATACATATGTCAATTAACAGATATATAACTAATAATAAAACTACAAATACGTCTCTTAGTAACAATAAGACACAACCTCCTGAAGACGATCGAAAGACCGAAAGCGCTAATGGAATGCCCCACGATGCAACGTTAGGTACCATATGCCACCAATTAAAAACCGAAGAATAGCTCGCCGCGGCGAGAAATTGACGTGACGAGAGAGAACTCCGTGGTCTTTAATGACGCTTGCATAAAAAAATGATTGCTGCCGAACTATATATATATATATATATATATATATATATATATATATATATATATATATATATATATATATATGGATACACAAGGATATCTTGAATTTTCCAAAATGATGATTCATCAGAATAAAAAGACCAGCACAACATATAAACATCCCTAAAGCAAAGACAAACATTACATTTGTGAACATTCCTATGGGTATATCATTTTCAAAATTAATGTCATTTTAAACCTATAAAATAATCGCAATGATTAATCTCTGGATAGGTGACAAAACGACCGTAAAGAATGCCCCCCCCCCGCTCATTGGTATATAAAGATATAGTCGCTGGAATTGGCATTTTATTGTTTATCTATATATGCTCTGAAATTAAAAATCAATATCTATCGAGATTAAACCTTGAAAGTCTTACTAAGAATAATTTGTTCCACAATCATAACTAATTCTGTAGATAATTTGACTATATGCTTTATACTTTAATTAATCATTCAATTTTATTTTCTACTTTGACTTTTACGGCCAATTCCTCTACTACTGATATTTAAGCTTCAGTAACTTTTACTTTTTCTCACTGTTTGATTATATATGTTACTAATTACTAGGGGTGGTAATTTAAATATTTAACACCACTTGGATCATTTGTGCTGCCCTTTTTGGATCATACGAGATGAACATTTGCTTTTAAATTACACAGAAAAGCATCGTTTTGTTTCGCCAATTTGTTTTATACTGAACGGCAGTTTGAGCTTGCATCCGAGTGTATACAGACGTGTTGAGTAGTAGGATAGAAATACACTTCTGACGATCAGATTTACTGTGCAGTTGCATTGAGGTGTTACTATTGGTTCCTTTTGAGTATTTATTATTGTTATATGTATGCGAGTATATTATAAGCTTTACTAAAACTAAAATAAATCAAACGAAAAAGAGAGCCACTCTAGTTTAACATATATGTTGATCTACAAATAGTTCATATGCTGGCCCCTTCTTGTCCTGCATAGCTCATCGTCACTTTTGATACCGAGACTCTTTAACTGGCAAGATGGTGTCTTACCTTTTGGGGAGAAAAGCATCTTTAGCCTTTGTTTGAGCGTGATGGTGTCATTATAAAAAAACACCGGTCTCTGGTTAGCCACGTAACCGGTGTAAAGGTAGACTTTTTTCCAATCACCCTCGTAATCCCTTTCTTCCTAATTGGGCTCTTGAAGAGCTTTTTCTAGCACGCCTGTTTGGAGCATAGGGGATTAAATGCTGATGCTTGGGTCTCTTTCAGGCTTGGTTTATTGTCTTAAAGTGATTCTACCTTTCTCTGTGACTGCTCGGCGGCAACGATCGGGCAGGTCGCGGAAGCGCCCGAGAGCTGCCGAGACGAAAACGAGACTGAAGCAAAACTGAAAGGCGTAACATGGAAGAGTGTTTACATAAAACAAAGAAATGTTATTTTTTAGGATATTTAGGCAACTTTCTTTTTGTTTTACATAAATCAAAGAAGTAAATGTTATTTCTGGCAGACAGGAAGGACATGGAGGAACGCTGGCTTCCGGTGGAAAAAGGTTGAAGAAAGTGTGTACGAGTGCCTGAAAGTGATACAACAATTAAACATTTTTTTTTTATTCATATTAATTTCAGTCTTTTCTTTTTTTATATTAATTTCAGACTTTTCTTTCATCAGGGTTTAGTGTTAAGGTTAGGGTTTAGGGTTTAGGGTTAGGGTTAGGGCATTTCCATTTCTAAGAAAACAGGTTGATTCCGGAAGTTACTCCATTTCCAAGAAAAAAGGTTTCACTCTTATTATAAAAATGTTATGAAAACAATAAAATAAAAACAAATAAATTATTTTTCAAATAGTCTGTATTATGTTAATTATTAGATTATGATGAAAGAAAAGTCTGAAATTAATACGACAAAAAGGAAAGTCTGAAATTAATATGAATAAAAAAAATTGTTGTATCACTTTCAGGCATCCGTACACACTTTCTTCAAGCTTTTTCCACCGGAAGCCAGCGTTCCTCAATGTCTTTCCCGTCTGCCCTATTTCTTTTACGATATTTAGGCAACGTTTTTTTTGTCTTTTTTTTTTTACATAAAACAAAGAAGTATGTTATTTTCTTAGGATATTTAGGCAAGTTTTTTTTGTATATTTTTTTTTTGGGGGGGGGGATTTCATATATTTTCTCGTCGAGGGTCAGGGTTTACGTATACGTTTGTGGCCGGTTCGAAAGGTCTTCCTACCGCTTGTTTTGATGTGCTGAGCGCAGATGCCGACATCGACGAAAGACAGGCAGAAGAGGAGGGGGTCGTCGAGGCAGTGGAAGGAGGATGATCGACGGGGTAGATTTCTGCTATCTGCGTTAATATGGCGTCGAAGGGGTCGTTTCAAAATCTCTGACGTCACATGAATTCGCGCAGATAGCCGTCTACGAGTGCTCTGCTCGTCTCGCACTCCTTATTTCTTTGTTTAGCTTCCTTCCACATCCTCTCGACGTGATTGGTGAAAGCCCTCGTTGTCGGGCCGACAAAGTTCTCGCTATGATTCACCGTAAGGTGCTGATACCCCTCCTCTCCTAACATGTACGCCCTCCAACAATCGGATACTACCGTGGTCCCAGGTACAACGAACTGCTTATTATTGGAAGGGTTAGGTTTTGGAATTCCTGTTAGGCACTGTCACCAGGAAACCCTCCTTCTCTGCGGGGTCGTATCCCCCGAAGGCCCAGAGCGGCTGGAGAACACGACCAACATTGTTTTTTTCCGGCGGTTGAATAAAGACTCGTCTATTTCCACCGTATGACCTGGGCCTCCGAGTCGCCGATAGATGTTCTGTGCAGACCTCTCGCAGAAAGTTTTTCGGCCTGGCACAACTGCTGAAAATTCATTATTGTTTTGATTAGCGGTTTCTTCCAATTATTGTCGGGTGCTCTGCCTCAGCCTCGTTTTCGTCTCGGCAGCTCTCGGGCGCTTCCGCGACCTGCCCGATCGTTGCCACCGAGCAGTCACGGAAATTAAGCGCTTCATCTGGAGTAGTACCCACATCTCTTTACATCCTTGTCCTTTGTGAGACTAATCTGGATGCTTCTATAAATAGCAACGATCTACATGTGGATGGTTATTTGCCTCTGGTTCGTATTTGCATAGTCTTACTCTTTTTCTTCGCAAGGATCTCCCCATTGCACTTGTCCCCAACCTTTGAATCTCGTGGGTGCTCTCTTATCTGCCTGAGATTGTTTTTGCTGCACTCCACTTCCTATTGGTTCTTTTTGTACCCTTTCCCTTCTAACAATGACTGCTCTGTTGTTGATACTATATTCAGGAGTATTTTATGATGCATTGCAAATTCATCCGTCAAGCTCCATTTTCGTGACTTCAATGCTCACTATTCTGACTAGCTCCCTCACTCTAACTGCACAGGTCTAGCTGGTAAAATCTTAACTTTTGCCTGTCTCAAGACTTGTCCCAAATTTTAAGCTTCCCCACACGTTTTCCTGATAATGATGTTTATCAACCATCTTTACTTTAGTTTTTTCTCACTTCATTTCCTGACTCATGTTATATTTCCTCTCCACTAGGTTCTTTTGATCATTCGTTTGTTGATGTTAAGGTTGATTTTTTGGGCAGTCTTCTATTAATCTTCCCTTCCATAGAGAATACGTTGAACTACAGGAAGACTTCGCAGATTCCTATGTGACGTTCCATGGTGTCTTATCTTTGGTGTGGCTCTGAACACTGCTGCTAGGGAGGTTACTGACTGGTTTCTTTTTGGAATTGACCCCTGCATTCCTCATCGTAAGTTTAAAACAAAACCCCAATCTCCTCCATGGTTTTCATCTGTTTATGCTTCTGCCATTGTCCATCGTAACCATTACTATAATGTATTGTCGGGATGGTTCTGAGACTTCTAGTCAATCTCTCAGGAGAGCTAGCAATGCCTGCAAGAGAGTAATCTCTGAGGCAAGGTCTAGCTATTCTCAATAGATTTGTGACTATATAATCTCAAATGGTTGGCTATCGTAAGCTTTTGAGAATCTACAATATTATTGTTAATAGTGGCAAGTCTGCCATTACTCTTCTTTTTAATGACCTTCAGTGTATTTCATCTTCTAAGGATATGGCTGTTCTATTTGCTCGTATGTTTGGTGCATCTGGTTCTTTTCTTCCTGATTTTCCTTTGGAAACTGATCAGTCTCTTGATTCTGTGATTATCAATGATGGTTGATAGGGTTCTTTCTGATCTTGACATGTCTGATTAAATTCCTGTTGTCGTTCTTAAGCGTTGTGCTCCTTAATTTTCTTCTACTCTCTCAAAATTATTCAATCTCTGTTTGTCTAAGTCCTGTTTCCCTTCTTGTTGGAAGGAGTCCTCTGTAGTCCCTATCTTTACAAATGATCGGTTTTACCTATTAGTCTCCTCTCCGTTATTAGCAAAGTTTTTGAAAGGTTGGTAAATGGCAAGCTTGTTCATTTTCTGGAAAGTCTGTGCCTCTTTAGTGATGTTCAATATGGCTTTCGTAGTTTTCGTTCAACTGCTGATCTTTTAACTGTTGTAACTGAACGGATCCGTCAGTTTAGGGATAATTCACGAGAGGCCACAGCAATTGTGCTTGATATTCCGAAGGCGTTTTACAGAGTGTAGCATTCTGGTCTCCTACACAAACTTCAAAGTTATCCTATTGGTGGTGAGGTTCTTGACATTATTAGGTCTTTTCTTTCTGATCGAAGCTTGCGAGTAACGTTAGACGGCGTCTCTTCGTTCTCTTTTCTTATCAATGCTGGTATTCCTTAGGGCTCTATTCTATGCCTAACACTTATTCTTTTCTATATAAATGATCTTTCAGAGAATATTGTTCAGAAAATTAACATCTATGCTGACGATACCACTCTCTATTCTGGTGTTGCTTCTCGCCCATCTCCATCGGACCATTCGAAATATGCAGCCTGAGTTCAGTTGTGGATTTGGGTACGAAATGGATGTTTTATTTAATCCTGTTAAGACTCAGCTCGTGTCTTTCAATCGTAGGCGTGCCCATTTTCTTCCTGAGATTTTGATGGATGGCTCTGCTCTTGAGGAGAAATCGACTCTGAAACTTCTTGGTCTTTCTCTCTAATCAAATCTTTCTTTGAGTTCATACATTAGATCCATTGCTCTTTCTGCTTCTCGTAAAGTCGGTTCTCTCTATCGCTCCAACCACTTTCCCACACCTGAGGCTATTTACTATCTCTACACATCTACTATCAGACCATGTATGATGTACTATTGTTATATTAGGGCTGTTAAATCTCTGTCCCATTTGAGGGTTCTTGATAAGGCGCAGAAAAATATCTGTAATTTGATTGGCCCTACCTTTTATTCTTCTCTGCACCATATCTCTCTCATAGACGTGATTTTGCTAGGCTCAGTGTTTTCTATAAATACTATTATGGCATGTTTTCTCTGCTTCTTTTGTTCTAGCTCGTTCTCATGTTTGTACAGTCGGGGAAACAGACAGCAGGTAAGGAATTCAAAAGACAAGCTGTCGGAAGAAAAAATCTATTAGAGTAAAAAAAAACTTACGGCATCTAGGGAGCTCTACAAAGAAAGGTTGTGATTTAGTTGTTCGCCGGTTCGGTTGGCGGTATTTACGTTGGAGGGGTACAAGTACAGTAGGTTCATCAGAGAACATTCCGCGGAAGTACTTGTAAAAATAGAACAGAAATGCAACATTGCGGAGATGCGACAGAGGATGTAGCTTGGCAGATTAGAAATTATTTTGCACAGTCCAAATATGGCAACAATACTCCATTAACGGGCGAATGGTTGCTTTATAGAGATATAGGATACTAGCAAGTGTGATAAGTTTTCTAACCCGATGGAAGGAGCCTACCTTACTTGCGGCAGACTTGGCGATATCGTCTGTGTACTTATCCAATTTCATGATGTCTGAGAATGTCAGGTCGGGGAGTATAAACGATGGACCCTCGCAAAGGGTTGTATCGGCCATGAAAATAGGTGGTTTGAAAGGTTTCTTATAGTTGTTATAAGAAAAGGAACTTTGTCTTGGTAGCATTAAATGTGACCATCCATTTTTGGACCCATTATAGTAAAGACTGGATGTTATTTTCAAAGGATTTAGCCATTTCCTTGCTGGCGTGGGTATCCGAACTGCCTTCATGTCGGGATTAGAGCATGGTGTCATCAGCAAATATATTCATTTCAGCCGCGATTGCATCAGATAAGTTGTTTATAAAATTCAATAATAATATAGATCCAAGAATCGACTCCTGGGGCACACCAACATTCATGTGATGTAGTTTCGATTTACGCCCATCATGAACTACATAGATCTTTCTTTTAGGTAGGAAATATCTGATTATATAAAATATTTATCCAGTACGAGATTATTTGTTTGGGAAAACCTTCATGCAAGTCCTTGTCAAAGGCTTTGTAGATATCTAGCGCTACGCCCTAGTTTCATATAACTAATCCAGTTTGTTGTAGTACCCATTAAAAGGCCTTAGGATCTCTCAGTATCAAGAGGCGTCTGGAGCCTAGTAGATAATTAACCTTAATATATCCACGTGTTTTAACGATTGTTGCCTCTCAAAAGATTTCAGCATTTTAACGCACAATAGAGAGCGTTCATAACGAACTGCGAGTAAATCGTGGCAGTTTAGGCTATTTACGCTTATTATTTGATAATAACGGAGTTAAATATATATATACATAGATACACTATATATATATATATATATATATATATATATATATAGTGTATCTATGTATATATATATATATATATATATATATATATATATATATATATATATATGAATGTATCTCTGTATACGAAATCGAGATATTTCGACGCGTTGATAATGGCCAGCTGTTATCCTCATCTTCCCGCCTTATCTTGAAATTGCAGCTTTCAGGCAATAATCATTTCGCGTCTTCTTCATATTGTCGACTCAAACGATAGGTTGTCGCATGCGTAGCGCCACCCCACACGAACAAACGCAATCGACGCACACATATAAAGATTTCTGAATATAAACAAAGCAACGCTCTGATCAAGTGTTACGGCAGAGTTCTAGGAACTTGAAGAGTATTGGTTTGTCATTTTTATGGCATATCAAACCTTTGGGGTATTCAATGGCTAAGTACAATATTTATTGTAAACTGTTCATTTTATTTGAGATAACAAATACATATAAGGGTTGGTATAGATATAGTCGGATTTGTTTAGTAGAGCATTCGCTCGATAATATAACTCCACAAAAAAGAAGTTTTCAATAAGGTACTAGCTTAGGGGCCAGTAAGAATATGCGTTTTAACAGTGCATTCAGTGAAAATTCTGCGTCTAAAAGTTCGAAAAGACAAAACTGGCGTAAACAGTTAAACGGCTAAATTAATGCTGAAACACTTGCAGCAGAGGAAACGCACTTTTGCTAACACATAATATATAGTCTCGTTCAGATGATGATGATGACCAAGACTGACAAACAGACCCCACTCTCTTAAAATCAAATCGGATAATGATAATGATGATGATGATGATCATCATCATCATCATAATCCGATTTGCTTTTAAGAGAGTTGGACCTGCCTGTCAGTCTGGATCGAAGTCTTCCTCTCCAGGCCTGACGGTCACGAGAATCAAAGTACGCAATCCCCAGGGACACACAGTTGCGTTTACACAGCTCATCTGCCGATTTGCTGCGATAGACATGTCTCTGACCCGGGTAACTTAGCTGGAGCTTCGCTCGACATGACCAAACCCTCATTCTTCCCAGCTTAAGGACATCAGATATTATTTTTATACCAAGCTTTAAGAGAAAAGTCTCAGGGAGAGTGTCGTCTTCTGGCTTGACATGGCAGATCCATGACATGGCTCTTTCTTTGCGCAGCGTGCTCGCCGATTCAGCCTGTCTCGGAGTCATAAAGTATGACACTCCCCACACAGCTGGTGTACACATGTCCTCTAGTTGTGACGACCAGATTCTTATTTGTTAAGATAGGTAGAAGTTCTCTAAGGCTTTTCCAGGAAGATTTGCATCAAGTAATTGCAGCAGTCTAACAACCACTATGGGCATAACAAGTTGCGGCCCAGGTAGCAGAAATCACCTAGAGCTTCCACTTTGCTACCCCTAACCGCGACCTCTTTCATTGGCTTATCGTCGATTGGACTAGCTGTGCCAACACAACGAGGAGACCTGTATTGCTAATCCGGTTGGAGTAGGCCACTGATTTCACTGCATCTTTTGTGGATCCTGCATTGACACACGGAGTAGAAGATAGAGTTAAACAAAGGAATAGCTTCTATGTAGAAAGTGTACTTTCGTATTAGCCCCGTCAGTCAGGATGGAAAGAAAGGTGGGAAATAATTGTTGATATTTATTCTTTAAAAGACAACATACAAAACACGAAATCATTCAAGGTATTTTTTGTTATAACCCCCTTCCACCACACACACAGATGTGAAAAACGAGAATATGGCTCTTTAATTTTGTTTTTCTTCAGATTGGAGCGATTAGTGGATAGGATTGAATTATATGTTCAGAAGACTCCTGACGTGCCATCATGCTCAAAGTCTTCATTCACCATCTGAAGAGGTTTTGGCAATATTTATGACGGTGACGATCCTTACACTTCCTGCAAATTCACTGTTTCTGTTACTTGCAAATTCACTGTTTCTGTTACTTGCAAATTCACTGTTTCTGTTACTTGCAAATTCACTGTTTCTGTTACCTGCAAATTCACTGTTTCTGTTACCTGCAAATTCACTGTTTCTGTTACCTGCAAATTCACTGTTTCTGTTACTTGCTAAAGTCAACATAGGGATGCATGTCTGTTGATATTTCATCAAACAAAAAAGGACACTCGAAGAAAGTAGGCCGATGCATCGAGTGAAACGTTAAGAAAATGGTAATAACTCAGATAAAGAAAATCGTTCGATCATCTAAATAATGTATTGTGATTGAACACATCTTGCTATTTTTACCCATAAGTAAGAAATTGCCTGTAAATACATTTCTTAACAGTGCCAATGACCACGATAGATCCAATATGATTTAAACTAGGCGTACCCGATACCATAGTTTGCAATGGTATCCATTAGGCCAATGAAGTCCTTTTACTAATAGATCATATCCCATTTGACGTCAGTTCATACCAAAGTCAAATCGACAGAGTCTAGGTTATTTTTAATGATGGCTTGTTCTCTACCGGTCTAAGGTACGGTCCTGTGCAGTTCTAGCAAGTCAACCTTCCCAGGCGTTACCTTCTCAAATTTGTTCGACTAGAATGCTCTTCCTCTAGGGCGCTGGTTTTTATAATCCCAATTCCCTGACCTCCGTCGTGGAAGGGAGATAAATAATAAAAACAATAATAAAACCCTCTTATCAAGGCTAAAAGTTACTTGTGGATGAGGTTAAATGGTTTAATGGAATAGGTAGATTGTCATTGAATGATGCAGAATATTATGAAGAAATTTGAAAATGGTGAATGGAAAAAACAACATTTTATTACTTATAAGAATGTTTATGACAAGTATCTGCTGATATTGGATTTGAAGAAGGTCATGTTGTAGCCTGCATGAAAACAGTCTCGTGTTCCATAGATGGGAGGTTCTACGAAATAAACATTATTAATGGAAATTCTGTTTGATAATAAATTAAAATAAAAATGAAAAATCAACCTTAAAAGTCTAAATGGCATACCCTCCCACCCCTACGACAACAATAAGCAAATCGTGAGAAAGCTTGTTCTTCTTCGTATTCCTATACTTAGCATAAAATTGACGCTGTTAAATTGAATTTTAATAAATATCGACCGATCGACGCATATCATCCAGACATCAAATAGCCTTGAACGTGTGCAACTTGTAATGGACTCCTTTTATTTTTAACACGAGTTCACAAATGTTCATTTCCAATGTTCGACCGTTTTAAATCTGACCACGTGAGCCTCTAATCTTAAATTTTGAATTGCGTTTATTTTTTCTTCTTTTTCAACTTCATTCTTTCCAAATATGATCTGAGGGAAAGACCAGATTTTCTTTTCTGCCGAATGAGATCTCAGTTTCTCACATCTCTTGATCGATAACATCGACATGCCAGTGTCTCGGATTATGTACATGTCTGCATAAATGAAAAAATAATTATATATATATATATATATATATATATATATATATATATATATATATATATATATATATATATATATATATATATACGCTTTTGAATATGACCAATTTTGGCGTATCAATGTGATACAAATGTAAGACGTTACGGTGAGTGGCTCGTATATTACTAGACTTTTACAGACGATACCACAGATATAGCAGTTGTCGTAAGTCTGAAAAGGTTTATGACACAGCGAGCTGCACACATAGTTGATATCTACATGAAGATCACATACTCAAAAAGTACTAGCACAGCAACAGGATTAGAGTGACCAACACTTGTACGACCCGACGACTACTCGCTGGATATCGGTAACTATGAAAACAGTGAAAGACAAAACGTTCGTTGACCAGTAGTCACTTTAACCGCAGGTGTAATATTGGAGTTTTCTTTCTCCCAGATGCCTGCCTTAACGAAGGCGAATGAGGACATCTCTTCTAGTATACATACATATATCATCACCTTTATCAACATCAGGATTTTTTATTACTCCTAGAGGAGAGAACACCTCCCTGATTACCGTCCACCATATTGGTGACTGTCATTTAAGGATTTTGCCATGGTCGCCACGCTAGGCCCTGCGGGTTAGCGACGCTATTTGACAATAGCTAGGTGTCGACATACAGCGCTTGGTATTCACAAAATAGTCAACCGTTTAGTACTGACGTTGCTTAACTTCGTTGATCTAACTAGAACCGGTGTGTCAACGTGATTATGCCGTATATATATATATATATATATATATATATATATATATATATAGAGAGAGAGAGAGAGAGAGAGAGAGATAGAAGAAAAAAGAGTGATAAATATGCGACTATTGTCCAAATTTATTTTAAATTTCAATTGTTCAATGCAAGGTGTATTCAGTAATACACTAGTGTTTATTATTCTTTCCTTAAGCCAAGGCTTTTCAAAGATCGAGATCTTATCATCGGAGGATAAATACAGATGGATAAGTTGGCTTTCGAAAAAACCAAAGTTTAAATATTTGAAAAATATGAAAATTATTTTTTTTTGTAAATTATTGTTAAAATTATTGTTAAAAAAACGCAGTGAATGAAAAGAAAAGTTCCGTAAAAAAGATATGCAGATTGTCCGGGTGGTAAATTTCCGTTGAAAAGAAGTCCGATGAATTGTAGAACGTGAAAAAATACTCTTTGCGTTGGAGCAGTGTGGAGAAAGTGCTCAAAATTACAAGTGAATCCAAAACCATATAAAAGGGATTGAAAAGAGAAATACTGGCCATTTTTGATATACTTCCTGGACCAAACAAGGCAGATGACATCTCGTTCAAGAAGGTAGCCGTCTGTTTAATTGTTTCCCGGAGAGGGGGTGTCAATTTGCTTTTGATGCCTTTTCCATCACGTGAGTTTTTTTCCATGTACTCCAAATTACTATGATTTTATTGGAACACTGATTTGAAATATCCTCCCCCTTTTTTTTTTTTTCTCTTAGCTTTTGGCCTTATTAAATTCAAATATTCTCTGAAAATTGACAGAAATGGTATTGAACTGTAATTATTCTATCTATCTGATTCCTGAGTTCGAATAGTTATCTCTACCCTGATGATTCTACAAGGATGAAACTCATATGCTTGTAGATATTATAATATCAATTATTCAATAATTACATATATATATATATATATATATATATATATATATATCTGAAAAAAACAACAACAACCAAACAATAACAGACAAATTGCCTGTGTAAACCATGTTTAAGATGCGAATATTTTTTAATTAAAAATCATCTAATATGTTTATCTTTACTTTACTTATGAAATTAAAATTAAGAGTTTTACTGTTTTCGTAAATGTTGTTTACACAGGTATTTTGACTGTTTTAAACATCCTCTCTAAGAACTTTTGTCAATTTTATAATCAAATTAAGGCAACGCGCTACTAAAAGTTCATATAAAGACATGTTCTTTTGTCGCATATAGTTCAAATTACATCTGACTGTCTCTTTAACAACACCACAAAGAAAACACTAATTACGAAAAAAAAAATGAAGATAACACCTTTCATTTTCTTGTGAAATTAACACTTCCTTTTCTGAGGATAGACATGCTATTGTCCACAATTATTTAAAAAAAAAATCAAGCTTAAATTAACTGATTTATAATAAAAGTATTCGCATCTTAAACGTGGTTTACACAGGCATTTTGTCAGTTTCTTTTCAAATTTGTTAAAGATGCTTTTTAAGAACGTGTGCCAATTTTATTATATATATATATATATATATAGTTTCGTGGGTTGTTATAGATAAGAATTAATGTTATAAGTAAAAAAGAAACTAAAGAGAACGTGCAAAATTAAGACAGAGTCATGATTCTATTGATTGTATATTTCGTTTCAGTTATGAAAGTTTATCAGGCTGAGTTTAAAATCCAGTTGATCTTCCGACAGTCCGAGGTTTTGTGGCTTCCGTTGTTGGCACAATAGAGACTCTATTATATTTATATAAGACATGAACAGTGAATAAGTGTTCTATTCTTGTTTTTACTAAACGCTTTGCAATTTAGCTACGGCTGAAGATTTCATTTTACACAGAAATCAATATAACCAGCAGTTAACGGTTATAGAATTTAACCGTGTTTGAAATTGTCTGCCGATTATATACTCTGCAGACAATTCTACGCAGAATCGGAAATACTGATTTTATGAAGACATTTTCCGTAAAATATTGAAGCCATCATATGTGAAAACTTATAAAAGGAATTGAAAACATGTATGAAAGGATCAAAAGGCGAAACGCGTAAATATTGATTGATTATTATTCATTTTTATTTTTGTCCCCATCGACAGTCAGCTTTTTTGGGTAGCTGGACGCATCCCACATATCTTTTCCCTTGTGAGGAGGCAAGTAAAAGTGGACTACCAATTATTTAATCGGCATAAAACGTAAAGACGGGGAACAACACCTGCACTTATGTCGGATCAACCAGTGGTAGCTTTAAGGACATATATAGAAACTATACATGCTCTTTTTGTAATAAACTTAACCCAAATTCAGAGAAAACTCTAACATCGCTAGCAAAATTTGTTAGGGAATTAATTAGTAAAAAAAATCATATCTATATTAGGTAGAGAAAATAAATATATACCGAACGAAAGAAAAAATATAACTTGTGCACATCAGAAGCTTACCATATAATTACTTCGAGGGATAACTTGCTAAACCGTCGGCAAGAGATTCTACAAAATTGTCTGCACCGTTACATACTATTTAACTTTAGATTATAATTGAGTTATCACAAAAATCCAAAAAGCTTATTGTTACACCGGCCGTTCTTACACAGGAGAAACTACACCGGTTGTCACTATAAATAGTGCGAGTCACCAGAGACACAGAGAAGACAAAGCACAGTCTTGTAACTGTCTAGCCAAGTGCTAGTCAATTTCTTACTTTGTTAATACACTTGTTAAACCAACCCTCGACTTGACTTCCTTTATTTATTATTTACTGTTGGACAGCTTCACAACACTTATATAGAAATCTAATTAATACAAGAATAGTTTCATAAGTTTGGAAACGTAGCACAATTATGATACATATCTTTCCCACAATTCACTTTAACTTTACTCGTATTTAAAATTTAAAAACAAACGAATATTCCTGCAATTTTGCAATTATTTAACAACATCGAATAAATTAGCATTAATTGGGTTTTGATCAGTGTATGGATAATTTTCTTTAACACAGTTCACTTTAACAAGGCAAGATGTCACTGTCGACGTAATGGGCTACTGAGAATTAGGGTGAAAGTTTCTACACCCTATTAGAGGTCTAGAAGCTTCAATGACCTCGATACTATCATTGGTTAAGTAAAGAATACATTAGGAATGCATGTAGTGCACATTGACCACTGCAGGATACTAATGACTGGAATGCTACTTTACATAAAGCATTTACATCTGAATATTTAAAGCATTTGTTTGCCATCCTGTTCACTGGATGAGCCGTGTCTCATCCAAAACGACTTTGAGATATCAACCCCATGAGCAGGCATTAATTATTCGGGATGGTATTGCACATCAAAATAAAAGTAGGCTTCTGAGGAATACTTCTTATTGTTCCACGTTGAAGTCCCGCTGATGCGCTCAATGCTTGCATAACATTATCATATTTGTGAAAGTACATCAAGACGTTGACATTATATACAACATACGTGTGCATCTCAATTTCAAAATTGCAACAACTAACGATGGAAAGAGTGTTATTACTCTATGTATTGCATTAATTGTTTCATCTACTGTTTTACATTAACACTGTAGGGTCTGTGTTCGTGCTGGTCAATCATAAGCATAAAATAATTCAATAGTTTCAGATTTAGAAAGGACTTTCTTAACTTATTCGAATTTCCCGGGCAACGCCGGGGCACGGGTCAACTAGTTAAAATATATTTATGGATATTAAACTACGCAAGCGTCCGTGGTGTATCTCCGTAGGCAATCGTAACGTATCCCATGTACTTAGTCTGACGATTTCCTACGGGGCTGAAATGCGGACGCCTTTGTGCAGCCTAATTACCATAAATATATTTTCATAACTTACTATCTAGCTCTACTCACGTATTGAACACTGTTGAAGTAAATATTGAAAATCTATACATAATATATTATATCTCGTTTTAATATGTGTGCACATGAAATAATTATATATATATAATATATAAATTCCCGAAACAGTTTTTCATGGTAAACAACTGATGATCCCTTAAAATAGTGTTAGAAACAAACTAATATAATAACTGTAAAAAATAAATTGACTTACATGAGTGATTTTCCACTGAAAGACTTGGGACAATTAGTTTTTTTTTTCATATAGTTTTAATGGTTGAGAAACTTCCGAGACTATATATATATATATATATATATATATATATATATATATATATATATATATATATATATATATATAGTTTTGAAAGGTTCATACTTTTTTCGGTATCTGAATCAAATTTAGTAAAAAAGAAGTGTGGTAAATTAACTACCATCAAAGCTGGTATATATATATATATATATATATATATATATATATATATATATATATATATATATATATATATATATATGTAAATTGTAACTAAAAGGTAAACTTTTAGAGAGTTGGACCTATTGTGAAATAAGGAAAGCTCAATATGTTTTGAACAACTGAAAATACCGATTTGCTTCCATTTGCAGGTCTTACTAATTTTCATTGACGTACCATATATGTATATATATATATTGCAAAAACGTCTTCGCGTCAAATTTAATGCGTAATTCTCAGTTCTACTCTAACTGGTCATTGAACACTGTTTATAACAGCCTTCTAGAATTGTCCGCTTTCATAGATATACAATATACTTTAATTATCTTCGTGGCTGTTGTGTTGGTCGCATGGTCCTTGGCTATCAGACAGAAGTGAAAATTTTGACTTGGGTCTAAGGGATTCGAATCGGTTGACCGGCAGACCAACCATCTTCCACACTGATGATTTACGGAAAAGGATGAAACACATCAGTATGTGGATAAGAATTAAAAAAATATTTATCATAATATTATTGATTATATATATATATATATATATATATATATATATATATATATATATATATATATATATATATATATATATATATATGCGCAGGCGCATGCGCATACAGATAAGAAACGAGAAAATGAATGAGGCGCGCATGTCTATCTTTGAAATCTAATTTATTATTCTCGATTTCGAATTGACCCGAAGGACAATTCTTGATACATTTGATGATTAATTTTCTATTATCAGCGAGATTTTCGAATTGATACGCCAGTAAATATACATTATTAAGTAAATACGTATCCATGTAGACGTATCAAAATGATCAACAACAATTAACAAATAAGAATAAGACGCGAAAACGCGAAATGTGATTACAAATAGAGATTCGTTTCAGTAGCGTCCCGGAGATTTGAAGGTCATCAGGTCTGAGGCGGAATCTATCTCCCTTTCCTTGATTGGCTAAGTATCCGGTGTGCTTTCAAGTATTCGTGATAGAACCGTTGCTTGATTTGTATTTAAACACATTAAAATATCCGGAAACTTTTTATGTGGTCAGAGCAGCACTAGTAAACTATTTCTCTGCTTCTAAAGAATTTGGTGAGACAAATATACTGTAAAATAGTAATTCATTTTTCTTTATGGAAATGCCACTTGGTGTAAGGAGCTAAGAATAACGAAAGATGGTTATTGCAAAGACAGTAGATGCCTATTGGCCTTAGTATTATCACACCTGACATTATCCTATATATCTACAAAGCCACCATCTGCCCATGCATGGAGTATTGTTGCCACATCTAGGCTGGTGCATCATCCGCTAGTCTCTCCCTCTTAGACAAGGTCCAAAAAAGAGTTGCTAACTTAATAGGTCCTTCACTATCCACCAAGCTCCAGCCTCTGTCCCATCGTAGCAATGTTGCTTCATTGTGCCTGTTTTACAAGTACTTCAATGGATTGTGCTCTGATGAGCTTGCTACTCCCACGACGTAAATTTACTAGACCAACCCGACAATCTGCCAAATCCTATCCATACACTGTGGATCTCCCCAGATGCCGTAGAGCTTTCTACTCCAAAAGCTTCTTTGCTCGTGCTGATGGACTCTGGAACTCCCTCCCTGCTTCCTGCTTTCCTGACGGTACTGACATACAGAAATTTAAAACCAACTTAAACAGACATCTTGCTGCGCGGCTCCTAATTTAGGTTGAATCCCCTCTTCCTTTTTCTTTCTCAGTAGCCCCTTACGCCTACAGTGGCGACCTGCCTTGTTTGGGGTTAACTATGATAAAAATAAATAAAAAAAAGTATTTAAAAGAACAAAGCTATAGGTAGGAAGAAAACAGTCAGTTAATTAATGTCAACAGGAAAACAGTCAGTTAATTAATGTCAACAGTCAATTAATTAAAGAAGGGGAGATGGAGACGTTTGTAACAAAACGAATAGAGAAAGAGAGATTGCAGAAGTATATATATAAAACATTAAACACATTATGAAGAATCCATGAGCGATTGCTCTTTTTACCACATTACCTCGAGTGGAGTGGATTCTATGGCTGACTCTTCAAACTTAAGTATTTTCGAACCCGACACACCCAGGTACCAGTCCGCGTCGTTTACCACTCAACCACAGACATTTTCTAAAGACACGTTTTCATTAATAACGTTCCAATTTGAAATCTACACAAAGCGCTGGAAACTTCTTGACTTGATATAACACGACAAAATAATTGAACTAAATCTCCTATGACCGTATACAAAGTAAATCTTTGTTTTAAATTGTCATCGTATGTTTCCTCTATTCTTTCTAATGGAAGAAATGAACAAAAACTTCCCATTTTTTTGCATCGTATCTTATGTCTTACAGTATTTCCTCCTTTTTTCCGAGATCAGCAAAAGACCGGAAATATTTTCTTTTTTCACTTACAATTTTTGCAGTAGAAGGAGTTATTTCGCTTTTTAAGCGATTCGACTTTATTTGTTTTAACGGTTGAACAAGTTTTCTTTTGAAAGTGTTTTATATCGTGTCCTCATCGTTGGAGATTCTAGAGCCGTCCATACAACTGTTTTCTACTTTCTATTTGTCGATTACACACCAAAAATATTATTTAAACGGAAAAATAGTTTTGCAATTAGTTAAAACCAATAGAAGCCAAACAACTATGTTCGGATGGCTATTATCAAGAAAATAATAAAAAATAAATAAAAATAAATATCTATAATCAAATACTATTTCTTAAAATCTTACATATCAAGTGTCATGTTGGCTGTTTGTGTGTTGTCTGGATTATTATTAAAAATCATTTATTTAATATGTCAGGAAAAAAGAAACTTCTCTTTGTCAAAAATAATAAACAATAAAGGAAAAATCCGTCTGTCTAGAGAATTCACCAAAATGGATGCCAGAGAATAGGGTAGGGGCAAACCAATCCCGCAGAGAATAGAAATTAATACATTTTGAAGTTATGTTTTGTATATAAATGTAGTGTTCAACAATATGTATGTAATATTAGATAAATGATAGGTATTGTATGGTGATAAATTAACTGTTAGCTTTTATGATAGATTTTTAATTCTTATTTGTTATTGTGTGTTGTTTTATTCTCGTATTTTTTTTGTTTTTAATATAAAGTAATAAATTAATCTAAAATACCCGAATCTAACTAGATTGAATGAAGCCTAAACTAAATTTAAAATCCTATAATAAGTAACAAATTACATTAATTCAATAAACTAATTTAATGAAACTCACAATTAATAATACTTTTTGAATATATGATAACCAATAAATTTAATAACCTTTTGAATAATAAAAAAGATATTAATTAATTACTTAATATTAAAAAAAATAAACACAAACAGCCAACACCACAAGATTTTAAGATAAATAAATAGTAAGTCCCACTTTGATTTATTATTTTTGTTCCTTTCAGCTTACAACCAATCCGGCACATTTTAAAACATACTACTATATAATAAAATATTTAAATTACTTAACATGTTTAAAATATTTCATTGTAAATTAATTTTATATTTCTCTTTAGCTATATAACGGCGTTGCGTTGCTGGACATCTTTTAAGTATTGGGTTTACAACTAATCAAGACCCAGAGCGACTCGAGGACAAAAGATAATGAGACGGAAATGATTCAAATTTCGAGCATTTTTGAACGTTAGAAAGAAAATAAATTCATTTGCATCTTTCGAATAAGTGATCCTGCTTCATCCCCCTTCGTTAGCCCGACCATAATTCTGCCAATACGAATGCAATAAATTAAACGGGTGGAATCCATCTTAACTCGACGCTGTTATTATATTAATACAGCTTTCTCTGTATATTTAAGCAAGAAGATGATAACTGATATTTTCTAAGTTAACATTAATAAAAACATGTTTAACTATAAGAAAATTATAAATCAAAATTTGTCGAATAAAAATGTTTAACACAATAATGACACACAGCTTAATATATTGAACAAAATTGTTTAAATTACGTGAAATATTTTAGTGAAAAATATATTTACAAATAATCTTATTCCTGAATATCATACGTAAATCTGATTAGAAAAAAAATTACATACGCACCGTATAAATAGCAACGTGGCAATGTTACGTATTTAACACAAACGACAATTAAAAAGAAAGAAGCTACCCCCCCCCCCGTTCATAATTTTTATTCAATCGTCTTGTGGAACTTGTATCGAATTGGTGACATACCATTAAATGTCGCACTTAGTTACGACGCGTATCAGTAGTCATAAAATAAAGATGTCAGACTTACGACGAAAGTCTTAAGACATGTCGTAGAACGGAACTCCAACAATCTGCACTCATTTTGTACTGGACTTGTGAAGGTTGTGTACTAAGCAATCTGTCCATGTTTATTGATGATTGCATGACGGTTTTTGTTGGATAAATTCTTTCCTTTTGCTGGTTCTACTGGTTAAGACATCTTGTCAGTGGAGATACTTGGTTGCGAAAGGATCTTCGTCATTATTAAATAAAAACATTTATTAAGACCATGGCACTACAAAGAGATTATAATCATGTGAAATATACATATGCATCAACGAGCGATATATATATATATATATATATATATATATATATATATATATATATATATATATATATATATAATTAACTTGTTACAAATATCCAGGGGGTATGAATCTGAAGGAAGTTGAAACCGGGTTTATGAGAGTGCTCAATGAAAATTCAGAGCAAAATATATATTTTTTTTGATTTTATTCCATTAGTTGCGACAAAACAGGTTTTGTTTCATTGGTGCGGATAGCTACCAATTCATCAGGCCGGTGAAAGGAATTCAAACCTTTGATTTGAATTCCTTTCACCGGCCTGATGAATTGGTAGCTATCCGCACCAATGAAACAAAACCTGTTTTGTCGCAACTAATGGAATAAAACCAAAATATATATATATATATATATATATATATATATATATATATATATATATATATATATGGGAAATGAAAGAGGAAAACACCAAAAGATTTCTTTTTTATATATTCCTCAACGTTTCGTCTTTATTGTAAACTTCCTCAGGATGATAATTTGAAGAAAAATGTCATGGAAGTACATTGAAATTTTAGGCTGACATGATGGAGTGATAAAGGAAAAATAGTAGCCGTGGCTACTGTGAGCGCTGGAGGAGAGTCTAGGCTGCGAGAAGTCAGTGGTGGCGCATAATGAAATATATATATATATATATATATATATATATATATATATATATATATATATATATATTAGTACTTCGTGTATCCACATAAAATATTATAAGGAGATATAATTTTTTATGTGTCAGTTTTCAGTATTTACTTCAACAGTGCTCGATACGTAAGTAGAGCTAGGTAGTAAGCAATGAAAATATATATGGCAATCAAGCTACACAGAGGCTCCCGTATTTCATCCCTAGGGGGAATCGTCAGGCTAAATGCATTTAGCCTGACGATTCCCCCCAGGGATGAAACACGGGAGCCTCTGTGTAGCTTGATTGCCATATATATTTTCATTGCTTACTATATATATATATATATATATATATATATATATATATATATATATATATATATATATAGAGAGAGAGAGAGAGAGAGAGAGAGAGAGCGAAAGAGAGAGAGAGAGAGACAGACAGGCAGACAGACAGAGACAGAGAAAGGAGAAAGGAGAAAAAGAGAGAACCAAGGTAAGGAAAATTGGCAGACTTATATAGATAGAAAGTCATAGGAGAGGGAGAGACAGAGAAAGAAAGAGAGCGAAAGAAAGAGAGAGAGGGAGAGAGAGAGTAAAAGAGGGAGAAAATGATAGAGAAAGGGGAATAGAATTACAGAGGAAGAGAGAGATATAAAGAGAGCAAGGAAATGAACAAGCATCTCGCTGCACTGCTTCCGACTTAGAATGACACCCTAAACTTGCACCCTAATTCTCAGTAGCCCCTACGTCTACAGTGGCGGCCTGCCTTGTTTGGGATGAGCTATGTTAAAGAAAATCGAAAGAAATAAAAACCAAATGAAACAAAATAAAATGATTTTTTTCTTTTATTTTGGGAGATAGATAGAGAGAGAGAGAGAAGGGGAACTGAATGAAAGAAAGAAAAAGTTGGTGAATGATATAAAAACAACTTAAACGGATGACGGCGTCATTTTCCAGTCTCGTCGTCAACGTTTGTAAGCACTGCATTAGTACTTGTTGTGCGTCTGTAGCATCCATTTGTCTCACTCATTCGTTACAAAGTTGACCCCTTATATAAAACAATATCACATTTTAATTTGTAAACACAATCTATTATCTAATCTCCCACACATCTCGTTTTTGAACTCTGACTTAAGTGACAGCCATTCAAGACCATGGTTGCCGAAATCCTTCATTTGATCTTAAAGGCCAAATATAACGTAACATATCGTAGAAGATTGTCTATTTTCGGCTGATTATTTATTGTTATTTATTTTTTTTTATTTATAACTGCTTTCGATTTCAGAATTACTTTTGGTTTTAATTTTAATATTTGTTTCTTTTGTTGAGCTCTTTTTAAATGTATTTTGTTAATTTGTTTTCTGCGTTTCGTTGTTTTATTTTATAAGGTACGATCTCTCAGCAATTTTGTGGTGAAGGTACACACCCCTGGACCTGAGTCGTCTGTAAGTGAGATATAAATAGCCTTAATCGACGCAATTCAATGAATTCTTTCGAAAAGAATGTCTATAGTTGCACAGGTGATTACACTTGATGCCGTGGCTGTGTTCTTTCGGACGCTTTCGTTATTGGAATCTGTAATTGCATCAGGATTGGGAATTGGGAATTGGGAAGAGAATTAGTAATTGTATCGGAATCAGGAAACATATAGAAATCGTCACTAATATATATATATATATATATTTTTTTTTTAATTTTTAATTTTTTAACATAGTTCCCCCCAAACAAGACAGGCCGCTACTGTAGACGTAAGGGGCTACTGAGAAAAAGGGTAAAAGTTTGGAGTGGTAAACCTAAATTGGGAGCTGCGCAGCGCGATGTCTGTTTACATTAGTTTTAAATATCTGTATGTCAGTACCGTCAGGAAAACAGGGAGCAGAGGGGGAGTTCCAGAGCACAGCAGCACGCGAAAGAAGCTATTGGAGTAGAAAGCTCTTCGGCATCTGGGGACCTCCACAGTGAATAGATGGGATTTGGCAGATTGTCGGGTTGGTCTAGTGAATTTACGTCGTGGGGGTACCACAGCAGCGAGCTCACCAGAGCACAATCCATTGAATATATATATATATATATATATATATATATATATATATATATATATATAGTCATCCACATACATACTGTTTCACAGCTCTTCAGTTCATCTAAGTTAGTAGCACCCGCCCCAAATCAAACTAGTTAATAGTCGGCGATTCTAGGAGGAGGGCAATGCTTTATATAAACATTGTCAGCCACTAAACAGTGTTTATTTACAATGATCTTTGCATTATGCTAAATAATATTAGCTGGAGATATCACCAACGACAGTGCTTAACTTGCGAATGGGGCTAATATAGTCATCCACCGACAGACTGCTTCGCTGTGTCACAGCTCTTCAGTGCGGCTAAACTAGCACACTCTCGAAGACGGAATCGAACCTACGACCATGTAGTTGATAGTCAGCGATTATATCCATTTGACGAGGCAGACACTGTTGGCAAGTGACATTTCAATCGTTTACATGAATATTGTCAGACACTGTTCCATTTGTTTATTTACAAAGAGCTTTGCTTTACGCTAAATAGTATTATCTGGATATATCACTGACGACAGTCCTCAACCGGGGAACAGGGGGCTTATATAGTCATCCACGGACAGTCTACTTCTCTGTAACACAGTTCTTCATTGGTGCTAGATAAGGACCGCCCGAAGCCGAGATCGAACCTACAGTTATCTAGTCGGCGATATGGTAGAATATTACAAACTTTGATTAGTAAGAGAATATGATATCAATTTATAAATAAGAATCAATAACTTGTATAAAACAAATCAATTAAAGAAAAAAAAAATAAAATGAAAAAATGAGAAATGAAAAATAAAAAAATTAAAAAATTAAAAATTAAAAATTAAAAAATTAAAAAATTAAAAAGTAAAAATGAAAAATAAAAAAATAAAAGATAGAATAATGAAAAATGAAAAAATGAAAAATGAAAAATAAAAAATGAAAAATGAAAAATGAAAAAATGAAAAATG
Source organism: Sepiola atlantica (assembly GCA_963556195.1). NCBI lineage: Eukaryota > Metazoa > Mollusca > Cephalopoda > Sepiida > Sepiolidae > Sepiola > Sepiola atlantica. Next base: position 1,225,560 of record OY744524.1, read on the forward strand.
AAAAATAAAAAATGAAAAATTAAAAATTAAAAAATGAAAAATAAAAAAATTAAAAATAAAAAATGAAAAAATGAAAAATGTAATAATGAAAAATGAAAAATGAAAAAATGAAAAATAAAAAATGAAAAATATAAAATGAAAAAATGAAAAATGAAAAACGAAAAAAATGAAAAATGAAAAAATGAAAAATAAAAAATGAAAAATGAAAAATTAAATAATGAAAGAATGAAAAATGAAAAATGAAAAATGAAAAAATGAAAAAATGAAAAATGAAAAATGAAAAATTAAAAATTAAAAATTAAAAAATGAAAAAATGAAAAATGAAAAAAATGAAAAAATGAAAAAATGAAAAATGAAAAATAAAAAATGAAAAATTATGGGCTATCTCCTATTACACCGATAAGGGAAAATATTTAGTTTGTCTGTATAATATTTGAAAAGCAACCCAATAGTCTTCCTTACCACATATCCTCGTGAGGGTATGTGATTATCTCCCTTGCATTTAGGTTTCCATGCAAAAGTGAAGATATATGTCAATTTGAACGGTCAACTCTCCAATGGAACGTTTTTTGAAATTCTTCTCTAAAATATCATTTAGAATATAATCATCCCATATTTTTAATCGTTTTTTTAAGATTAAGTTTTATCTATGATAAAACATCGATTATAAACTGGACTTTGAATATAATTGATTTTCTTTTACACTTGAGCTCTCTGTGGAATGTGTTTATGAGTTTTATATGCTTTGCCTGTTCTCATTATTGGAAAAAATGTTTTATTTTGGTCCCTTTATTTTGACATTACAGCACTGATTGCGAACATATCCAATTGATTTTTTCTGAATTGTAATTGATGACGTATATATGCTGATGAAGAAAATCATATGAATTTTCAAATTTTACTCTGATGCGATGATATTAATAAATGGTTTTCTGGAACGCATGTACATATGAATACACAGTTTTTATTTTTTATTTTCGCAGCTTGAATGTAATATTTAAATTTTTATTACTTCAAAAATGTTATAATCTACTGAATAATATATATATATATATATATATATATATATAAATATATATATATATATATATATATATATATTAATGGTATGACGGTGATCTATCCAATTTCCTGATTAAATGGACTCTCGAATACATTATATATAGAGGAGACTACGACAATGAAAGCGTGATATAGTTGCAACATTCTTGAAGATAGTCGTCGGAATGGAACACACCATTCGATGACCCGTTTTCGACAATCAGTTCGGCTAAAACAGGACCATTTCGGTGGCCTTTTATCTCTCGGGCTGGGGTATTGGTTCTGGGTAGTTCTAAGCGGTCCACCCTCCCAGGCATTGACTTCCATTTTTATGATAGCGTTAGCTTATTGCTAACTGCATGAGTCGCCCTGGGCGTGAAATGCCGACGGGGCTGCTCACGCCATTCGTTAAGGGGATCTAGCTTATTTTTCCCACTTTCTGACTTTGTGCCACATCTTTGTGCAGTGGGAAATCAAGTAAATAGCCAGTCTCTCTGCAACTTCAGAGAGACTGGCTATTTACTTGATTTCCCACTACACGAAGATGTGGCACAAGGCTGGAAGGTGGGGAAATAAGCTAGATCTCCTTACGAATGAAGATACCAGTCGAATATTCGTTCTCAACAATAAGTCCGGCATAAACCGGGCCAGTATGGTTACTTTTATCTGTTGGGCTGAAGTATTGGTCTTGGTTAGTCCTAAGCGGTCTATCCTTCCAGGCCTTGCCTTCTCTCTTTTGGGAGGAGTTTGTTTTTTGCTAACTGCCTGGGGCACTCTGACTGGGGACTGCAAGTAGGGCTACACTGACAATTTTTTATTAGGCCATTCTTTAGGGGCGCTGGCTTATTCTCCCCAGTTTCCGGCCCTATGCCACATGTTCCTGCAGTGGGAAGGATGTAAACACCCATTTTCTCTGCAACTTTTGTTGTTTAGAAACTCTCGACTAGAAGATACTAGTCAAGGATCCGTTCTCATAAACTGGGCCATTTCGGTGTCCTTTTATTTGTTGGGTTGTTTGTTGAGATAATCCTAGGAGGTCCATTCTCCCAGGCTTTTTCTTCCCGCTTTTGGGTGGACTTACTTTATTGTTAACTGCCTTCGGCGTCTCTTACTGGACATACTGACGATCACGGCAGTCATCTTTTAAAATACCAGTTCTTTTTTAGGGACGCTGGCTTATCTTCCCATCTTCCAGCCTTGTGTCGCATCTTCCTGCGGTAAGAAGGAAGTTAATACCCAGTCCTCTTGTAGTGAGTAGGCCAATTTGGTAGCCTTTTATCTGGTGGGCTGGGGTATTAGTCCTAAGTAGTCCTAGGTCCACGATTTCAAGCTTTTCCTCCTATCTTTTGGGAGGAGTTAGTTCATTTCTAACTGCCTGAGGCGCCCCGACCGGATAATGTCGACGGAGGTGTTCAGGCAATTTTGAAGAAGCAAGAGTTCCCCAATGTTGGGACACTGGTTAATTGCTCCCAACCCCATGCCTTGTGCCACACCTTTCTGCGAGTGGAATGAAGTTAATGTTCTTTTTTGTCTGCAACTGAACCCGGAATTATGTTGTACACTACACTGGGGACGAGAACTCGGACTCATGTTGGCTACAACATAACCATTACTACAACTGGCGATGTTGTATTTTTGAAAAAGACTTATGTGGTGTTCTCGAAAAAATTCCAAATTACAACAGTAACAGCACTAAATTAAAAAGCATACTGTATTTAACACACACGGTGTTCTAAATCTGCGAAAGGAAAGTCTCCAACGTAAGAAAATAGGATTGAAAAACGTTTTTCGTTCTTGAGGTAGATTTAAAAGAGGTTTTGTAAATTTAAATCATTCGATAATTAAAGAAAGACAACAACAACTTCCTCTATTGCTTGAGGAAATTCTCTCGATTAATCAACATGATCTCAATTGACACAAAGAGGATGCTTCTTCTCTGCTTCTAGTTTTATATTTCCCCATTGATTTCGGTTGTGTGCTCATAACCATTCCTTTTTTCCACTCATCACTTCCTTTCAATTTGTATTCTACAACTTCGTTTCTACTTGGTTTTATACTGTTATCTTTCACTTCTCTTCTATTGCTAATAGATTTTTTTATATTGTCTGTCATCTTCTTTCCCCAAGACTTCATTCATCTCATTTGAAGAATTTGTATTTTCTTCGTTCCTTAGACTTGACTATTCATTGTCTAAGGTTTGTCTAGTTTTCTTCCGTTTTTCTTGTTTGATCATGGAACACGTAAATAAGTTTGAACAAGCTAACACATTTTCTCTCGCTAAGGAGTGAAAAATTAATCTGCAAGTGGGAAAAGTTACGACCGTGTGAAAAATAAAAATAAAAACGAAAAGGTCGGTAGCTTAATTTTAGTGGGTTCTACAGTACCACTTTCTCTTAGGGATGTTGGCAACCTTCTCGTTGTCCTTCCCGTAAGTACCCAATGTTTTTCCAGAAAAATCTCTAACTGGAAAAAAATCGGGGAAACTAATGCCAACACCAGAGTCATCTGATTCACACGAAATAAGAGAAGAAGTGACACAAATAGAGTAATTTAAAAGTGCCATGTTGGACAACATTAAACACTAACAAGAACAACAAATATAAATTTCTACAAAACAATTTTTTTTTCAAAGGTGGATTTAAGTGATGCTTTACAAATACCTGTGAACGAGAAGTTCTTAAAGTTACTTTGTATAAATACCCATATGGGGTTGTATAAATTCGACCCATTACCAATTAGTGTAAAGCTGGCACCAGTCATTTTGCAACAGGTAATGTATACAGCTAACTGGAATTTGCTAGAGTTTACCTAGATGACATTTTAGTGATCAGTAAAAGCACTGAACAACAAAAATCATATGTACACGAATTATTTAAGAGAATCCAGGAATGTGGATTCAAATTGAAGATTGAATCAAGATGACAGTATGCCGAGAGGCATTTAAAAAAATATACTCGTATCATAATTATTTTTGACGCAATCACAGTGTCTACTAATGCTAGCTCGTACGGCATTGTAGCCTGTATATTACACAAAATGGAAGATGGATCGCTAAAACCTATCGCTTACGCATTACGTACATTACTACCTAAAAAAATGTTCACAAATAAAGAAAAAGCATTGGGTATTATTTTTTCAGTCACCAAATTTTATGGTTTTGTTCATGGAAGATATTTTGTGTTGCAAATCGACCATAGACAACTGTGGGTAAAAACTTTATCCACGCATACTGCAAACAGACTGCAGAGATAGGGGACCATTTTACTCAATAACGTTACGCTGAGGAATTATCTAGATATATCCTAAAATATGCTAAACTCTTCGAAGACATAGAGATCGCCTCTCTTGAAGTAGAAGTAAAAGATACATTGTGCAACGCCATTAATTACTTTTCGGTCACACTGGAAGAAATAAAAGAAAAAGTATTAAACGACGATTTTTTAAAACAATTGAAAATAAAATATAAGTAAACATCGACAAATCTCAAAAGTGTATTCAATCTATAATGATGTACTTATGTTCAGCGATCGAGTTGTTATTCTTGCAGCATTACAGAAACGAATACTAAAATGATTTTATGTCGGTCACCCGGATATTTCGAGAATGAAAAGTCTCATGAGAAATGTTGTGAAGTTGTCCTACAGTAAATAATAAATAAAGGAAGTCAAGTCGAGGGTTGGTTTAACAAGTGTATTAACAAAGTAAGAAACTCTTGGCTAGACAGTTACAAGGTCTTCTGGTGACTCGCACTATTTATAGTGACAACCGGTGTAGTTTCTCCTGTGTAAGAACGGCCGGTGTAACAAGAAGTTATATGTATTGGACAAGAATGGACGAAGGCATTGGAAATAAGGTGAAATTATGTAAAAGTTCTGCTTTAGCAGCGAAGATACCCCCTATAAAGTTTAGACCCTGGCCGAAAACTGACCGACAATGGTCTAGGATCCACATAGATTTTTCCGGCATAATGGATGGGTTTAATAACTTAATTGTCGTGGACAATTTCTTGAAATGGCCGGAAATATTAAAATGTAGAAAAAAACAACCACAGAAGTAACTATTAGATTTTTACGCGACTTCTTCGCCCTGTTCGGGGTCGTTGCCTATATTGCATCAGACAACGGGACGCAATTTACGTCTGGTAAAGTAAAACTATTTTGTCAACTTTTGTAGTGAACCATATCACGATCGCGCCGTACCATGCGAGTAGCAATACTAAGGCATAACGGTTTGAGGAAACGTTAAAAAAACACTTTAGAAAGCGAGGGGTATACTTAACGAAAACCCCATTCAAGAATTTTTGCAATTATATAGGATGACCCAAAATAAAAATGTTCTATCTTCCATGACGCGAGAAGAAGCAATGTTTGCAAGGAATATTAAAACAGTGTTGGTAAACTATTGTCAACCTATCAGACACCAGTATTTGAAAGTAATGTCACGAATGGACACTACAAAGTTGGAAAAAAGTGTTCTTTCTGATGTTCAAGAACAATAAATCTTACTGTGAAACAGGGATTGTGGATAAACGGATTCGGAACATGATGTATATGGTAAAGGAACCTAAGTTTATCTACAAAAAACACATGAACCAGACTAAGGGAACGATATTCAGATGCTGTGAAGAAGAATACTCCAGAGGATGGAGTATCGGATGTTGTTTTAAACAAATTTGAGATACCAATCCCGCAAACAGGTTCTGAACATCTAAGATAAAAAATAAAACGTAAGATTACGGACTTGATTGTAATAAAGCCTAAACGAAATAAAAGTATTGACTCCACACGAAAGAAGGCTAAAAAAATGTGTGTTATGTGATGGTGATCTGCCCTTTTTCGTGACAATATGGACTCTTCTAGATATTATGTATAGTATAGCCTACGACGACTGAAGGACAGTCTTTCTGTAACATACTATTCTTAACTTCTGTAAATAGACAGTCTTAATTATCGGTCCTTCAAGGTCACTGTACTTCAGGCGTTGCGCGAAAGTCTTTTTACTTCCATTTGTATTTCGCTCATATAACACATTTATTATTGTTTTAAAATAGGATTTTTCAAGTTAAATTAAATCATGACGCCATCATTTGATTGTTAATTTTTAATTAAACAAAATTCTTATAAAATTCTTACTATTTTTTCCAGTAGTGTTGCTTTAATCTCTATAAAATAATTGGATGTAAACAGCTTCCAAAACTTTCAATGATTTAATGCATAAGGATTTGCTAAAAATTGTAAAGCCAGAAATGACTGTCCATTTGCAAAATTTCCTTAGACTTCCGAATAGTCACGAAGTGTTTCATGATCCGATGATGTTGATCGATCTTACATCTTTTTAAAGACACAAACGCAGATCACAAAAAATGACGACAAACGTAAGTTACACTTATAATTAACAAACTGCAGATTCAGTTCAATTTAAAGTGTAATAAAAAAGTGCTATTTTGGCTGTAAGTGTTGACAAGTAGTGTCTAGTCTTATTTCTTTAACGTTGGTGATCGAATGTGGACATCGATAAGGTTAGAGTAAGATCTTGGGTGATCATAGCGATCGATCCTGGTCGTGTGTGGATGTTTTGCACTAATGCCTACTCGGGAGACTGAGCCAGTTGTTCTGGGAATGACGATTAACCTATTAAGGATATACTTTCTAGGTTGCCCTGAAAAGGACATATTAAATCACTTTAGGTGAGTTGTCCTGAAAATAACAGCTGCAATTCCATAGAAATGTAGAGTTGCCATGACAATTATTAGACAAGCATTACGTGAAGGAAAACAGATAATACGCTGAGGTTATATATTATATGTCGTCTAGGATCGTGTGTTTCTTCAGTGTGTGTTGATTTGATGCTGTAATGAGCAGTTTAGTCAAAAAACAACTAGTAATAAGAGAGTCAAACTTCTGTTAAACAAGGTTAAGGACACCCTTCTGTTAAAAACAACATCCGTAAGCAGGTCACAACTCGTAATTCATTCGCTGTTTTCAAAGATTACAAAGGATTAAAATGACTGACGTTTTTGCAGATAAACCGACATTCATTATAGTGGGTCAATTTCGTAATTAAATTATGGATACTTCACGCTATTTCATTTTTGATTTAAATAAATATATGATTCGTAATACAAATTTGTCAGTCACGTCGAGGAAATAAAACGCAAATACACAGACACACGAAAATTGGTCACACAATTTTATTATTACAGATATTTGAACGAACATGCAAAAAAGCGTGTTTATTATATATTACATAATCTAATACTTTAAAATATTTTCGTCAAAACCGACCATTGAACTCGACTGCATGAGCTTGTCTATGCCTGCTTCTTTTGCGCACAATGGATACACAACGATCTCTGATGAGAGAAAGAGAGTTTTATTTAAAAAACAACAACGGCTGTAAAGACTGATCTTCATCCATTTATATTACTATATTCGTTATATGCGCAGCCCACACACCGAAACGCAGCCATTTAGGTAAAGAGACACTGAGTGAATGTGTCAGTATTGAATGTAAACAAACAAAAATAGCCAGAGATCAATGGAAAGATAAGCGAGAAGATAAATGGGAAGATAAGGGGATATCGCGAGATTTTGCGATATCTCGCGAGAGTTGGAAAGAGAGAGGCGGAGGGGTGTTGGCAGTGAGAGGAAGCAATACAGGAATGGGAAACACAGATAACGATATTGGATACAGTTTGATTAGATTGGAAAGAAAGAGGCGAAGAGTAGAAGGAAAGAAAGAGTGGGGAGGTGGAGAAAGAGAGAGGGAGGGAGGGTCGATACACAAGCGCTCATAAGTGAGAAGATGGAGAAAGGAAGACACGAAGAAAGAAAGTGATAGAAGATAAACGAGTAAGTTGACGTCATCAAAAGAGATTGAATGAAGCAGACGTTTGATAGAAATCAAGTTAAGGATAGGAAGACAAAATGAAAGAATGAGATATATTAGAAGACAGCAAAAAACATAGTGTATAAAAAGATATGAAAAGTATTGTATATATATATATATATATATATATATATATATATATATATATATATGTAAAGGAGTAAGGCTACCAACATTTGTAAGATGTTTATTTCAACATTTATTTATTATTTTGTTGTTTTATCATTTATATAATTTTATATAACGCGTTTCAAGCAGTGGTCCGCTTTCATCAGATATGTAGATCAATTTACATATATGAAAATGGATTTACATATCTGATGAAAGCGGACCACCGCTTGAAACGCGTTATATAAAATTATAAAATGATAAAACAACAAAATAATTAATAAATGTTGAAATAAATATTTTACAAATGTTGGTAGCCTTACTCCTTTACATATATACTTTTCTCTCGTTGGAATTGCACTAATACTGCACTACCCTCTTTTCTCTCTCTCTCTCTCTCTCTCTCTATATATATATATATACTGAGAAAGTGAGTATACAGGAGGAAAGAGAGAGCATTGAGAAAAAAGGGAAGAATTAATAAAGACAGAAATAAATATATATTATAGTTGCGCATTGTTTGTCTGTCGGTCACTGATAGGCTCCAAAAGAACTCGACATAACTGCACCATTTTTTTTTAGTATGAAGCAGCATCTATGACATGCCAAGCGTGACATACTACTACTACTACTACTACTACTACTACTACTACTACTACTACTACTACTACTACTACTACTGATATCGATATTACTATTACCACTACTAAAAACACTAAACACACTAAAAACACTAAATATATAAAAAAATGAAAAAATATATATCACAGTTGCAAAATTTTTTCCTTTCTCTCTTTTCCTCTAAGCATTTTATTTAAGGGATCATATATATATATATATATATATATATATATATATATATATATATATATATATATATATATATATATATATATATATATATATATATATATGGGAAATTAGAAAGGAAAAACCAAGAGATATTTTTTATATATTCATCAACGTTTAATCATTATTGTAAGACTTTCTCAGGGTGATACCCTCGTCTAGCGCTCTTAGTAGTCACGGCTACTACTTTTCTTTATCAACCCATCATGTCAACCCAATATTTCGAT
>OY744524.1:1237172-1242172 GCA_963556195.1 Sepiola atlantica
TTTACATATTGTCTGAAACATTGTTTCTTTTTTCCTATATATATATATATATATATATATATATATATATATATATATATATATATATATATATATATTTTCCCCTGTACTATATTGTTTTCCCCTGTACTACGATGATCTGACACCGGTTTTTCTTCCCGTTTTTCCGACCCTCTCGGTCTTCTATTGTTGTCTTCTGATAATGAAAGTTGTTCTTTCGAAAATTTAAGATTACCCTTTGCCGAATTGTTACTTACCAAAAAAAAAAAAAAAAAAAAATACTATTTGGTATTTAATCAGTTTTCGTGAAATTATTAATAAATCGTTTTGAGTTTCACTCTCTCCCTGCGTTTATTTCTTTTCACTTTTCCATCTCACGGCAACCACATCGCATTGCTATAGCCTTGGACGACTAATTTACACTTACATTTACCAGCAATGCTTCAAGCAAACTACAATCTCCTTTTATATATATATATATATATATCATGGCTACACATCCGGGGTATGTGTAAATTTTAGCTATGATAAGCTCAATTTCCTTAGATCCCCAAAATAAGTATCTGTTCTCTATGATTTCATATGGAAGAATAGAGCAAAACTTCAATCCATAAGAGTCACCTAACTAAATCCCAAATATCACGTTTGAACATGCTAAGCGTAAAATTTTCATATATCCACATTTCAGACGGTGTGCGAGCAAATTAATTTACACGAGTCTTCTAACTTTGTACGTAGCTAAAAATATAAAAATATAAAAATATAAAAATATAAAATATAAAAATATAAAAATATAAAATATAAAAATATAAAAATATTATAATATTAAAATATTAAAATATTAAAATATAAAGATATAAAAATATTAAAATATAATAATATAAAAATATAAAAATATAAAAATATAAGAATATTAAAACATAAAAATATCAAAATATCAAAATATCAAAATATTAAAATATTAAAATATTAAAATATTAAAATATAATAATATAAAAATATAATTATATAAAAATATAAAAATATAAAAATATAAAAATATAAAAATATTAAAATATTAAAATATTAAAATATCAAAATATTAAAATATAAAACATAAAAATATAATAATATAAACATATAAAAATATTAAAATATAATGATATAAAAATATGAAAATATAATAATATAAAAATATAATAATATAAAAATATAAAAATATTAAAATATTAAAATATAAAAAGTATAAAAATATAAAAACATAACAATATTAAAATAAAAAAATATTAAAATATTAAAATATAAAAAATATAAAAATATAAAAACATAACAATATTAAAATAAAAAATATTAAAATATAAAAATATTAAAATATTAAAATATGAAAATATTAAAATATAATAATATAAAAATATAAAAATATAAAAATATAAAAGTATTAAAATATTAAAATATTAAAATATAAAAGTATTAAAATATAAAAATATTAAAATATAAAATTATTAAAATATAAAAATATTAAAATATAAAAACATAAAAATATAAAGCTGCGAACGACATTAAACAGAATCGACACATATTTAACACGTAGAAATCCGGAGATGCCACTTGCGTAATAGGTGACCACAATTATGCTATTATTTTGTTGTTGCTAATACTACTGGTATTACTAATAAATGCTAATGGTTTAAAAACTATTGCTTAAATTTAACTAAGCTATGCATGAAGTATGTAGCGATGACACAACAAACGAACATTTCACACCTGACTCAGTTCAAACACCTGTAAATCAGAAACCACAATTAGTTTAGAGCTGTTTTTTGCAATATAATCCATACAAATATAAATTATTACACATGCAAAATTTCATCTAGATCAGACAACTGGAAGTTGGTCAGGGGCATTACGTATTGAACGCCCCTCGTATGCATGAAGTATGTAGCGATGACACAACACACGAACATAATTAAACAGCCAATCAAAGCAAAAAGATTAGAACGGATAATTTAAATTAACTAATAAGGCGGTCAATGAGAAAACAGCACAAATAGTGGTGATAACTGAATGCCCGCTATCTGATGGGATTTCAGTTGGAATCGAAATCTAGGAATCGAATTGTTCAAGAGAGCATCTCGTTCTACACTTGAAATATATATTTTCAAAGCAATGGATATGTTTTTTTATGCGTGTGTATGTGCGTGTGTCTATATAGGTTTGTATGCGTGTAACGTTTACGTGAGGAAATGAGAGATACAAAAGAAAGCAGACAAGTCTGGAGTAAAAAAAAACAACAAAAAAACTAGGTTACTGAACATCAGGGTATGGTAACGGACGTGATAGATCGACTCATAGGGGATAAAGATAAGACACATATACGGAGAGAGAGCGAAATAGATAGAGAGAGAAAGAAAGAGAAGGGAAGAGAGAGAGAAGTACAGATACAGAGAGACAGACAGAGTGACAGATAGAGAGAGGGAAATATAGATAGAGAGAGAAAAAGAAAGAGAGAGGAGAGAGAGAGAGAAGTACAGATACAGAGAGACAGACAGAGTGACAGATAGAGAGAGTGAAATAGATAGAGAGAGAAAAAGAAAGAGAGAGGAAGAGAGAGAGAAGTACAGATACAGAGAGACAGACAGAGTGATAGATAGAAAGAGCGAAATAGATAGAGAGAGAAAAAGAAAGAGAGAGGAAGAGAGAGAGAGAGAAGTACAGATACAAAGAGACAGACAGAGTGACAGATAGAGAGAGGGAAATATAGATAGAGAGACATACGGAGAGAGGGAGAGACAGGCAGAGAGAAGAAAGAGACAGAAACAAAGAGACAGAAAGAGGGTATTGATTTACTCCTCTCCAGGAGTTGGGCACAAGGTCAGTTTTTATCTTACTCCCACAAGTAAGATGTGACCCAAGGTCGGGTCGGGAAAGTGGGGTTTAAAAATTGCCTGGGCAGCCCCGTCGGCATTCCCCGGTAGGGGCGCCTCAGGCAGTAAGCAATAAACTTACTCCTCCCCAAAGAGGGGAGGCAAAGCCTGGGAAGGTGGACCTCCCAGAACTGCACAGGACAGACCCATTGACCGGCGTAAATCAAGACCCGAAGGCCAAGACAACACCGGAACAGATACTACACTTTGATCTTTGCCAAAAGAAAGAGGGTAGCGATTTAGTTAGTTTAGGGTAATAGAGATTAATGATAATTAGAAAAATAGGAAAGTCTGAAAGAAATTAGGAAAAAAAGGGAGCGAGTGAGTGTGTACTAGTCTGTGCGAGAAAATGAGAGCTAGAGTGAGAGACAGAGAGAGAGTGATTGAAAGAGTGAGTGAGAAAAAGAGTGATTGAAAGAGTGAGTGAGAAAAAGAGTGATTGAAAGAGTGAGATCAAGAGATGGATTAGAAGAGTAAGATAAATAGAAAGAAAGAAAGAGATTGAATGAGTGAGAGAGAGAGAGAGAGAGTGATTGAAAGAGTGAAAGAGAAAGTAACCGAAAGAGTGACAGAGAGAGAGAGAGAGAGAGAGAGAGTGATCGAAAGAGTGAGAGAGAGAGAGATAGCGAGAGAGAGATTGAAAGTGTGAGATTGAGAGAGAGAGATTGAGAGAGAGAGAGAGATTGAGAGAGAGATAGATAGATAGAGAGAGAGAGAGAGAGAGAGAGAGAGAGAGAGTTCACTATGGATAAATAGAATGATGTCCTAATGTTTTAAAAAAAGATGAAAGGATGGCAAGAGAAAGGAGCAAATAACGGACACAATCTATCATGGCGCGGAAAAGATGGGAGTAAATATGCGTGGCCGCATAAAAGGCAATTCTGATCTAGATAAGAAACAGGACAAAACCACACAAATGAACACTCCAATACCATCACATACATGTGTGTAGCGTGCATCATGATAATTTGCAAGATAGGACTGAATAGATTACACACACACACACACACATACACACACACACACATATATATATATATATATATATATATATATATATATATATATATATATATATATATATATATATATAGTAAGCTCAAAATCTATTTATGGCAACTAAGCTACACAGAGTCTTCCTCTGTGTAGCTTAATTGTCATAAATATATTTTTATAGCGTTCTACCTAGCTCTACTTACGTATCGAGCACTGTTGTAGTAAATACTGAAAATTGATACATAAAAAATTATATCTCCTTATAAAATTTTATGTGGATACATGAAATACTTATATATATATATATATATATATATATATATATATATATATATATACATATTAGTGTGTGCATATATGTAGTAAGATAGGTTCGAAGAGATAAGTATAGATGAAGTGTGTGTGTCTATGTCTCTATATCTATCTTTCTTTCTCTCTCTCTTTCTCTCTCTATATATATATGTGTGTATATATATATATATACATATATATATATATGCATATATATATATATATACATATATATATACATATATATACACATATATATATATTTATATATATATATATATATATATATATATATATATATATATATATATATGCATATATATACTCTGTGTGTGTGTATTGTATATCCTGATAAATTGCTAGATAAGCTGGAAGGAATTGGTATATATATATATATATATAAATATATATATATATATATATATATATATATATATATCAATTATAAGATAGGACTAGAGCGATATGTGTGTATTGTGTGTGTACGTGCGTGTTTGTGTGCGTTAGTATCTGTGTTTGTGTGTATCGTGTATCGTGATAAATTGCAAGATAGAGCTGAAAAGATTAGTATCGACTGACGACCGAAAATAAACGCAAACGAAATGGAATATTCGTATCTAAAAAGGAAACGAATGATTTGAAGAGACGACATGTAAATATCGATCACTAGATTCATCGATTCCCAGATCAATTGATAGCCTCACCGACCGACACATGCAACCATAAGATATATAAGTTTATTATAACTTATAGTTGATACGGATTTTGGTAGTTTCTTTATAATAACACCGCTATGATAATGTTTAGAAG
>OY744524.1:1247172-1307172 GCA_963556195.1 Sepiola atlantica
TTCTCCTATACTCCTCGGAGACGTGGACTACCGACCGCCGACACATCAAGGTCCTGGAAAGGTTCCACAAACGTGCCTCAGGAGGATTCTAAATATTAACTTACAATCGTTTACACCAAACATCACTGTTCTCAAGAAAGAAGCTGGCATAGACGTGCGTTTTATACGTGGTCAGATGTGCTGGCGGGTTAGGGTTAGGGTTAGGGTTAGGGTTTATGGTTAGGGTTTAAGGTAAGGGATTAGGTTTATAGTTAGGATTTAGGGTTAGGGTAGGAATTAAGGTTTAGGGTAAGGGTTTAAGGTTAGGGATTAGGTTTAGGGTTAGGATTTAGGGTGAGGGTTAGGGTTGGGTTGGGGTTGGGGTTAGGGTTTAGGGTTAGTGTTAGGGTTAGGGTTAAGGTTGGGGTTAGGGTTAGGGTTTAGGGTTAGGGTCAGGGTTAGGGTTAGAGTTAGGGTTAGGGTTAGGGTTTAAGGTTAAGGTTAAGGTTAAGGTTAAGGTTTAGGGTTAGGGTTAGGGTTAGGGTTAGGGTTTACATGCATGATTACAGGTTCCCAAAACAACTGTTATATGGAGAACGGCAACATGGCCACATACGAAGCATAAGCCAATAATCCGTTTTAAGGATGTTGTCAATATAAACTAAACACCTTTGACATGGCCGTGGATAACTGGGAGAGCATAGCTTTAGAGCGATCGAGCTGGCACAAGTGTATATATGATGATTGCGAAAGATTTGAGACAAAGCGAATAGAGTAATCAATTTTAAAACATGATTTGCGGAAGCAGTAAATACCGAACGTCGTCGACATATTTCAGCCAGATCATGTGTGTGGTTTATGTGGCGAAGCCTATCTGACAAGGACTGATCTACTGAGGCTCATGGGATCCAACGCGAGTGTGAATCTAGAGTTGAATATAGCTAGGTAAACACCGAAATCAATGGCATATCATCCCTGCAGCAAGACTAATAAAAATAAGTCGGTGCTTGTAGGGATGATCTTCTTCTGTAAAGAAGTGACAATCACCATATACATATAGTATAAAAATGTACTTAAGCCAAGTAAGCTACGCAGAAACTTTTATGTTTAATTTCCGAACGACAGTATCAGACTAATATATATATATATATATATATATATATATATATATATATATATATATATATATAGAGAGAGAGAGAGAGAGAGAGAGAGGGTGAGTAAGATGATACTTTAAATATATAAATAATATATTAAATATATAAATAATATATTTAACTAGTAGACTATCAAGATAAAAACAAATCTCAATATAGTGTATAGAGCGATAATATTAATAGATTGAGTGACATAATAAAATGAGAAATTAATCGAATTTTATTAAAGTTCAAAAACAAGGAGTGATACTGCGTCCTTAACTCATGACTTTTCAAAGAAAATCTTCTCCTCCTTTTGACCAATATATTTGATGTTTTATATATTTTTTAAATATTTTCAAAGCTTAATTTTTATTACTCACAGTAATGCCATTGCGGTAATGGTTCTCCGAGGAGAAGATGTTCTGTGAAAACTCATGAGTTAAGGACGCAGTATCACTCTTTGTTTTTGAACTTTAGCAAAGTCTGATTAATTTATCATTTTATCATGTCATTCAGTCTATTAATATATATATATATATATATATATATATATATATATATATATATATATATATATATATATATATATATCATTATGATAGAGAGTATGTGTCTGTCTGTGACTAAAACTCAGTCACGGAGCTTATGTTAGCTGTTATGAATAATTATGTGCGAATGCGTGAAATCACCTATCATTTTAAATCTCTATTTATTGTATAAATGCATTCATGCACGCGAAAAACAAACACCTATAGAAAATTAAGTGAGCAACAATTTATATGAAAGAATTACAATGTGTAAAGTCTTCGTATGAATGGTAGATTTTTTAGGAGATAAAGTTTTTTATCTGTTTCATGCGATATTCAGTACTTATGCGTATACAATATGGATGTATACGATACTGTCTTGAGATAGATCTCGATTTGTGTCCAGGTGAATTTTCAGTTGTTACAAACATGATAAACGCTCACGTGTTCCTAGATCCGTTCATAATATACCGGAAGCAGAAAAACAATGGAATAAAGGAATAATTGAGTCTTGCGAACAATGGTTTAATAAAATGAACAGACATCTTTAATCTTAGGAGGAAGAGATATGATATGATTTCAAGAATAAGGAAAATTGAAAAAAAAAACCATTTGTTTTTTGTTGTTGTTGCGAATTATTAATTATGGTCGAACAATGGAATGACAGAATGCTGATAAGATATACGAATGGCTAAACACTGTTGAACACAAGAATGACGGTAATAAAAAACAGAATGATAATAATCAGTTACTGAATTGTGACAAGAAATACGAAGAGAAGATTTTTAGGTGCGTCATCGCATCTCTATAAGATAATTTGTCCGTCGGCCTATCACGCTGAAATTTGAAGTAGTACGATGTATACATGTGACCCGTTGGGTCACAGCTACTACCAATATTGCTTCGGTTTTGATTACATTCGAAAATTCATAAACTACTACTACTATTACTTATTATTATTATTATTATTATTATTATTATTATTATTATTATTATTATTATTATTATTATTATTATTATTATTAACAAGCATGCGATCATAGGGATCATATTTTTGCTAGTAGTTTTTGTGACGAACGAATATATACTACACTGCTTCCCAAAAGGAAAAAGTAATTCTGGATGTTCCCATGAGAACAAAACAGATACGAGACTACCCTCCAAAGGAGAAGTAATGCCTGGAAGTATGGTATCATGACAACAGAACATATACTGATACTGCACTACGAACATATATGACACTGCCTCTCTGTGAGGATGGTCACATGGCAACAGAACAGATACTAAAATACCCCCCCCCCAAAAAAAAAGAACAAAGGGAGTACTAGCTGTAAGTATCGTATCATGATAACAGAACAGATACTTCACTACGTTTGCCCTTAAAGGAGGAGGTAAAGCCTGGGAGGGTGTTATCATTACGTACGAACTTATATTACTGAGAGAATGGTCCCATGTCAACAGTACAGATACTACACCATCCTCCTCAAAACGGAGAAGATAATTGTTTAGAGTATGGTATCATGGCAACAGAATTTTACAGATATTACCCCCTCCCCCACGTGAGGATGGTATCATGAGGAACGAACATACTACATTGCCCCCCAAAAAGCAGATAATGCCTGGGAGGATGGTCTCATTACAACATAATAGATACTACCCCCCTAAAAAAGAGAAAGCAATGCCTGTGAGGATGGTATAATGACGACAGAATCGATACTACACTACAATCTCCTGAATTAGGCATTGGAAGATAGTGCATAAGTCTGAAATAGTATAGAAAACTGAAACAAACATTAATAGATAGTACATTAGTCTGAAATAGTTTAGTAAACTAAGTTGAGCATTAAAAGATAGTAATAGTATAATTTCTGACAGACAGATACCACATCTCCATTAGTAATAGATTATCATTATTATTATTTGTACTCACTAGGAGTTTTCACACAGATCATCGTCAGTGATAACTAACAGACAACAACCAGTCGTATTTCCGGAAGTCTGAGGGACAACAAGCCTCCCCAGATTTCAAGTATTCGTCACCTCTTTTCAATAACCAACGCAAATAACCTTGCAGTATCGCAACAACCTTTTACCATTGATTTTTAGCTGGTAAAGACCTATGGTCTTCTCTAAGATTTGGGTGGCAATAAATCTCCCCAAGGTCCCAGCATTCTCCGCACTCTTTCAGTGGAGGTCTGGTTTGTGCTGTTCCTCCTCGGGCTTCTCATCCTCCTTTACCCTCTACAAATTCTCATTCTCCTTGACACTCTACAAATTCTATTATTATTATTATTATTATTATTATTATTATTATTATTATTATTATTATTATTATTATTATTATTATTATTATTATTGTATAGAAGCGTCACTATACTTTATTATTTTTATATGGAAGTAAACATGCTCATTATTTATTTATCTAATTTACATACCTGTCTGTGGTGTGTACAGACACACGTATGTATATTATAAGCTTACCCTGAAAAATAGTTACTCCTTCTTTTAATGCTCACAAAGACATAAATAAATACTAGAGAGTGATTGAATCAACATGTTTATCTTTATTGTGGTCTTTATTTTGTCTTGCCGAATTCCAGGACACGAATTCATCTAGTCTGGTGGGGTATCCAGCTAAGTGCTGTAACTTGAGGCAACATCACTTGGAGAACGTGCACCATTCCTCGTATGATCCAATGTATAACTCTGACGAGAGAATCTTATTTAGGCTGCGAATACTATGTTATATTTGGTCAGGGTTTACTTGGAGGGTGAAGTATCTTCATATCAGGATGGTGTCTATTAGGTATTCAAAATTTTCCTTCAATTCTCATTCAATTTCTCTGAATGACGGTTCGCATGCATGGCGAAGAATCACATCCATCACGAGGTTATCCTGTTAATATACATGTGCACATATAGAACACTGCGGATCTAGAGTATTAAACACTGAACAAAGTCCTGTTCTTGTTGACGGGTAGTTTTAGTCGTAGTGATTATCGTCGACAAGCAGATGCCTCGATGGAGAGAACATTACAGATTCGTGGAAGATCATTTTTGACAACGGAACAGCGAACTGCTCCAAATGAGCGGAGAAACGTAGAAGTGTAAAGTGCACAGGTTTGACGAGTGGTATATTTATTTAGCCCTGAATATATCTTTAGCAAGTACTTCAGTATAACCTACTAAAAACACACCTGTGATGACTCACACACAGATCTACAAGTAGAATCGACCCTGGACGTAGTTTTGTTCTCAGGTATGTGGCGAAGCTCCCCAGAGTATACACATAGATGGGTGAATTTCTATCACTAAATGCATATATTAAATATCAGCATCTTCTTTCTGATGCATCCAAACATTTCTATAAGATGCCTAGACGTTCGTTCGGTTGGTCGCTCTGTCATGCTTAAGTTTGAAATAGTATGTGCATTGACCTGTAACGCTTACGTTGGGAATAACATTTTTGCTTGCTCTGTCAAGCTTAAGTTTTTAACAATATTTCTGTTTGTCTGTCACGATTTTTAAGATTCTGTACGCGATCTAAATAAAACGATCAGATATTTCTAAAAATGCGTCAAGTAAATCTGCTAATTTAACGATGAAAAAGTTTATGTTAAATTTAAGCGGGACAGATCAACGGCAATGTTATTTTAAACTTAAGCAAAACAGAACAACAAAAATGTTATTTCACACTGGACGACTAATAAAATGAAATTTCAAACTTAAGCATGATAGAACAACGAAACTTCTATTTTAAACATGAGGCAATGTAAATTTTATTTTAAACTTAAGCGTGACAAAAACAAAAATGATATTTCAAACTTAAACGTGACAGTGAAACGAGAATCCTATTCAAAACTTAAGCATGTCAGATCAACGAAAATCCTATTTAAAACTTAAGCATGTCAGATCAACGAAAATCCTATTTAAAACTTAAGCATGTCAGATCAACAAAAATCCTATTTAAAACTTAAGCATGACAGAGCAACAAAAATGTTATTTCAAACTTAAGCATGTCAGATCAACGAAAATCCTATTTAAAACTAAAGCATGTCAGATCAACAAAAATCCTATTTAAAACTTAAGCATTACAGAGCAACAAAAATCCTATTTAAAACTTAAGCATTACAGAGCAACAAAAATCCTATTTAAAACGTAAGCATGACAGAGCAACGAAAATCCTATTTAAAACTTAAGCATGTCAGATAAACAAAAATCCTATTTATAACTTAAGCATGACAGATCAACAAAAATCCTATTTAAAACTTAAGCATGTCAGATCAACGAAAATGTTATTTCAAACTTGCGCATGAGTAGACTGACCTACGGATAGAACCTTTTATATAGATACTAGGACGCATCTAAAATAAGACATGTTCATTTAATCTACGCGTTTAGCAATGAAAATGCTATTTCAAACAGAAATGTAACCGACCGACGGACAGCTCATCTAATTTAGATGCACGGACACATGTAAAAAAGAACGAAACTATTTCAAAAAGACTGCGATTTCCTAACGCCTTTTGTTTAACATCCTTTCCTTTCTTTTGTCGACAAGCACTTGTTTTATTTCGGGTTTTTTTTCATTGTTTATTTTCTTCTAACCTTAACGCCTGTATATTTAATTCGGTTTGTTTTGAATTATAAAAACATAAAGAAATAAAAAATAGAAACTATAAATAAATAAATTTATAAATAAATGAAATATGAATCAAGGAACCAAAAAATAACAACAACAAAAAAAACAAAATGGCGGAATATAGGAATTGTGAATTGGAGAACTGGGTGTATCGCTTTTCGGATAAGACTGATGTGGAGATGATAAGAAACACAAAAAAGCACAGTACCTGCGGCTGGAAGTAAAGCACAGTGGGAGACAAGGGTGATAAGTATCTTGAATAGTCTACAGACAGACGCCTGTTCATACCAACGAGGCATTATTACAGTTGGAAAAAAGATGGATGACTACGAACTGAGACTAAATAATAATAATAATAATAATAATAATAATAATAATAATAATAATAATAATAATCATAATAATAATAATAATAATAATAATAATAATTATAATCGTACTGTAAGGTGATGGTTGGTGATTCCTTTCTACTAGCTTATCGGGGCTCTTCACAATTATGTTTAAACGATACAATTTAGCCGTTGTAATTGCTTGCAAAGAGGGTATTTGATTAAGGAATATTTGGGACAATTTTCAGCAGTACCAGCAAGAAAAGATGAAAGAGATAACGTAATAAGTAAGAGTATTAGTAATGAGAAGAAAAAAAACTAGTAACAAATGATAATGGAGATAGTAATAATTGCCATTATCAATAATGGACTGAACGAGGGATGAGGAAAATGTGCGATGAGTGTGTCAATGAATGGATAAGAGAGAAATAGAGAAAGGTAGGAGGGAGAGGGATGCTGGGAAAGAGGGGAGAAGGAGAGTAAACGTAAGATAGCGACAGCGAGAGATTGAGGTTTCAAAATAAAGTATTCAAACGGAGCCACCAAAAAACGAACGTGAAAACGCAAAGAAATGAAAGGAAACCCATACGATGAAGGTAAGACTTTTGTATGTAGGTTTTGAATATATAATTTACAATAAAGCTTTCAAAATAAACTGACCAAAAAGGAACGTGAAAACGCAGAGAAATGAAAAGAAAATCCATATGATAAAAGTAAGATTTTTTTATGTAGATGTTGAATATATAATTTACAATTGAGTTTTAAAAATAACGTATACTAACGGAGCCACCAAAGACGAACGTGAAAACGCACAGAAATGAAAGAAAACCCATATGATCAAAGTAAGACATTTGTATGTAGGTTTTGAATATATAATTTACGATTCAGCTTTCAAAATGCAGTATACAAACAGAGACACCAAAGACGAACGTGAAAACGCACGGAAATGAAAGGAAACCCATATGATGAAAGTAAGACTTATGTATGTAGGTTTTGAATATATAATTTACAATTGAGCTTCCAAAATAAAATATACAAACGGAGCCACCAAGAAACAAACGTGAAAACGCACAGAAATGAAAGAAAACCTATATGATGAAGGTAAGACTTTTGTATGTAGGTTTTGAATATATAATTTACAATTGAGGTTTCAAAATAAAGTATACAAACGGAGCCACCAAGGAACGAATGTGAAAACGCACAGAAATGAAAGAAAACCTATATGGTGAAGGTAAGACGTTTGTATGTAGGTTTTGAATATATAATTTACAATTCAGCTTTCAAAATACAGTATACAAAGTGAGCCAGCAAAAAACGAATATGAAAACGCACAGAAATGAAAGGAAACCCATATGATAAAGGTAAGATCTTTGTATGTAGATTTTGAATATATAATTTACAATTAAGGTTTCAAAATAATATACAATCTGAGCCACCAAAATACGAATGTTAAAACGCACAGAAATGAAAGGAAACCCATATGATGAAGGTAAGGCTTTTGTATGTAGGTTTTCAATATATAATTTACAATTGAGCTTTCAAAATGAAGTATACAAACGGAGCCACCAAAGACAAATGTGAAAACGCACAGAAATGAAAGGAAACTCATATGATGAAAGTAAAGCTTTTGTATGTAGGTTTTGAATATATAATTTACAATTGAGCTTTAAAACTGCAGTATACAAACGGAGCAACCAATAAACACACGTGAAAACGCACAGAAATGAAAGAAAACCCATATGATGAAAGTAAGACTTTTGTATGTAGGTTTTGAATATATAATTTACAATTCAGCTTTCAAAATACAGTATACAAAGTGAGCCAACAAAAAACAAATGTGAAAACGCACAAAAATGAAAAGAAAACCATATGATGAAGGTAAGAATTTGGTATGTAGATTTTGAATATATAATTCACAATTCAGCTTTCAAAATACAGTATACAAAGTGAGCAAGCAAAAAAACGAATGTTAAAACGCTCAGAAATTAAAGGAAACCCATTTTATAATGATGATGTTGGCTGATGCATATTACGGATTGACTCTACCTCTAATAAGCTAGAATCTTTGAAAAACGAAGTCGATGATATTTAGCCGTATACGACGCCAGAAAAAAACTAAAGAAAGAGTTGTAGGCGAAGTATATCGGAGTCTGTGTGGAAGCGTCAATGAGACAACATGTATCAATTTTGCTCTGATAAAACGAAAATATAATTAAGCGATGTGCTTAAAACAAAATTAACTCTCACTCTTTCTTCCCTCTTTGCCAGTTTCTGCAACAAGGCGGGGACAGTGTGAGCGCAGTTAAATACCTTTTTCGTTTTCTAACAAGTTGTCTGTAATTAATTGAATAATTATTTAAAACAAATATCGACAGGCATTTCTTTCAGCAACGAAAATATCCTCGCTGTGAAGAGAAAAGCAGCAACACACGTAACCAGCGACAGCCGGAGAGGATCATGACGTCGGTGGCCTCAGGGAAGGTATCATTTATTTTGATAAAATATTAATGAACAAACATACCGATATAACAATCTGATAGAGTGTGTCTGCGCGATACTCGGTTTATAGTGAAGAATGAATTACATACTCCATATATATATATATATATATATACATATATATATATATATATATATATATATATATATATATATATATATATATATATACTGCACTGAAGATTGCGTAAGCATAAAACATCGATGTCTGTAGGTAATAAATAAATAATATATTATTATATAGCCGCCCTTTACTAAGGCTGACCACTCTGAGTAAATTTAATAACAAGCAGTACTACTAGCTTCATTCCGAGATCCAACACGATTTATTGTTGTTGTTGATCACTCTTCGCCGCTTGCTGTGAATACTCGCCGACTTGGTATTTACTAAGTTAAATTCCGCCTAAAATTCCAAGCTAATTTCTGGTGGCCAACTGGTAACTCTCTTGACTGCGAATCTGTCGGGAATTAACTTCCTGCACTGAACATTGCGTAAGCATGACACATTGATGTCTGTAGGTAATAAATAATATGTATGTTATATATATATATATATATATATATATATATATATATATTCGTCGAACACTCTCGACTAGTCTTCTATCTGTGCCCGCTTCTAAGTACATATAGATCTTAATTTCCCTTAATTACGTGACAGTTTCCTTTGGCCGAGTGGATATCGCGACTGCTGGCAGATTCTAGGTTTACGCTGTGAACCAGGTTCGCGTCTCCCGACGATCTGAAATTGTTACTTTCCTGCAATAAGCTTGAAACGCTAGCGTCTGCAGGTATTAATAATTTAATATTTATTTATAAATATATATATATATATATATATATATATATATATATATATATATATATGTGTGTGTGTTGTCAGACCGTCAGTGTTGAAGCTCAATAGATATTAATTCATAATTCCAGAGCATTTATAAATGGACACTAGAAATGAAGCAGATTCTAGCGAGCATATCTCTAGTTTCCAAGAGATTCATCTTTAACGACCATTTTTCCATTTGTACAAACAATCAAGTTTTTCAAGCATATCTTGAATCTTCTACGACAATGATTCATCAGGAAAGAAAATCAAAACATATTTTAAAAATCGAGAGCTTTCTGCATATAGTATTGATTGCTGTTTTATTGTAGATAATTTGAAATCTATGTTGATTATTATCTTGTATTATTTTAGAAATTATTTTAGAACAATCCTCAATTATTTCCCAAAATATGAATGCGGGGAATGAAGGTGTTTTTAGCTATAGAGCTGGTATCGGAAAATTTGAAAATCTGTGTCGGTCCAACGAATGTAAGTAACTTTCGTTAATACAATCAACAACAGGATATTACGTTTCATTTTCAGAGAGCTTTGGTGGATGGAGATCGTTGGTAACAAGTTTAGAAACTTCACATTTTATATAGTATATCATAATTTTTTAAATGATATATCCATATATATATATATATATATATATATATATATATATATATATATATATATATATATATATATATATAAATATATATATATATATATAGTTGGGTTATAATGACATACATTTCAGGAGGAAATCCGGGTATGAGAGCTCAATGTAATAAACAGAGCAAGAATAAAATAAAATATAGTAACACAAAATTACATAATCATCGATGCAATAATTTATTTCAACCTTGTGGTATTGTCAAGCATCCAAGTGAGATGACTACATTTTTGAAAATGAGAGAAGGGAAATTCACACTCGACAATTCAAATATATATATGTATATATAGAGAGAGTGACAACATATCAAATACATATTTAGAGAGAGAGAGTGAAATTTGATTTTAGAGTGGGGGATTACATGATTTATGACGGAAGGTAATATAGTGAGGGGTAAAGGGACATATATATATATAGTGAGGGGGAAATTGTATTCCTGGAGTCTGAGTATTTTTATTTATTTATTTATTTTTGGGGTGGGGTGATGGTTTTTCTTGCTATTTCCGTTCATTGGTTCATTTTTATGTCGTGTCAGTTGAGGCCGATGTAATTTATTGGGGGGGGGGCTGAGCTTATAAAGCAGTGATTCTTGCATTTTCTGTTTCTTTGTTTGTGATGTGTTCTTTCTGTGGTTTTGTTTTCTTCCTGTAGTAGATTCCGTGTGACCCTTCGTATTATTATTATTATTATTATTATTATTATTATTATTATTATTATTATTATTATTATTATTATTATTATTATTATTATTATTATTATTATTATTATTATTATTATTTTTATTATTATTATTATTATTATTATTATTATTATTATTATTATTATTATTATTATTATTATTATTATTATTATTATTATTATTATTATTATTATTATTATTATTATTATCATCATCATCATCATCATCATCATCATCATCATCATCATCATCATCATCATCATCATCATCATCATCATCATCATCATCATCATCATCATCATCATCATCATCATCATCATCATCATCATCATCATCATCATCATCATCATCATCATCATCATCATCATCATCATCATCATCATCATCATCATCATCATCATCATCATCATCATCATCATCATCATCATCATCATCATCATCATCATCATCATCATCATCATCATCATCATCATCATCATCATCATCATCATCATCATCATCATCATCATCATCATCATCATCATCATCATCATCATCATCATCATCATCATCATCATCATCATCATCATCATCATCATCATCATCATCATCATCATCATCATCATCATCATCATCATCATCATCATCATCATCATCATCATCATCATCATCATCATCATCATCATCATCATCATCATCATCATCATCATCATCATCATCATCATCATCATCATCATCATCATCATCATCATCATCATCATCATCATCATCATCATCATTATTATTATTATTATTATTATTATTATTATTATTATTATTATTATTATTATTCTTCTTCTTCTTCTTCTTCTTCTTCTTCTTCTTCTTCTTCTTCCATGTGTTTGTTGCCATTCGTTGCTTATGTGGGTTGGTTTCCGCATTCGAGGACATTTCTCAGGATTGTATCTGTTTTGATCATTACTGTCCTTTTTATAGTTTCAGTTATCCCTTTGATTCCTATTTTTCCTAGTCTTTTCTCCATGTTTTTGGGGACTGTTCCTAGTGCTCCTATGATTATTGGTGTTATACTGACTTTCTTCATGTTCCATATTCCTTTCAATTCTCTGGCAAGTTCAGTATATTTGCTTCTTTTTTCCGTCTCTTTGATCTTCACTCTGTGGTCCGCTGGAACGGCAAAGTCTACGATTTTGCAGGATTGTTCTTTCTTGTTGATTATTATCATATCCGGTCTCCTTGCTGTTATGGGTTTGTCTGTTTGTACATTCATATCCCATATGATTTTGTGTTTTTCGTTTTCTAGTACAGTTTCTGGTTTGTGTTTGTACCGTTTTTTTGCATATTCGAAATTCAGTTGTTTGCACATTTCCCGGTGTACTTCTTTCCCCACGCTGTCATGTCTGTTCTTGTATTCCCTTTGTGCTAGCTTGCTGCATTCACTTATTATATGATTTATCGTTTCGTCTCTTTGTCCACACAATCGGCATTTGCTGTTTTCCTGGGTTTTATCTATCTTTGCTTTAATAAAGTTTGTCCTAATCGCATTAATCTGTGCGGCCGTCAGCAGAGATTCCGTTTCTCTGTTCAAGTGTCTTTTTCTTAGCCATGCCCAGCTGTTTTCATTGGCTTCATCGCTTGTGAGTCTTATAAAGCGTCCATGTAGTTGTTTTTCTTCCCACTTTTCCTTTCTTGACTTTTTGTTTCTGGGTTCAGTGCTTCCGGAGTTGTTTGTTGGGCTGGTGTCTCTTGCTGTGGTGATCAGTTACTGTTCTGGGTTAGATATTTCTCCAGCTCTTTTTTGGTGTCTTCCACACAGTCTTCTATACTTACCAGTCCTCTACCTCCTTCATTTCTTTCCATGTAGAGTCTGTCCGTATCGTCTTTTGGGTGCAATGCATTGTGCATAGTCATTAGTTTTCTAGTCCTCTGGTCAAAGTGCCTGAGTTCTTCTTTGGTCCAGCCTATGAATGGTCCAGAGTATCTTATTAGTGATACAGCCCATGTGTTTATCCCTTTTACTAGTTTTCTGCTATATAGTTTAGTTTCTAAGAGTTTCCTTGTTCTTCGTAGATATTCTATTCCAATCTTCTCTTTCATTTCTGTATATTTGATTGTGTCTGCTTCCAGAACTCCCAGGTATTTATAACTATCTTGTTCTCCTAGCGCCCTCATCTCCTCTTGGTTGGGGAGTTCTATACCTTCTGTCGTCTCCAGTTTTCCTCTTTTGATCTCTAGCAGTGCACTTTTTTCTAAAAAATAAAATACAGTGAACAAGATTTTAAATTCAGTTATTTAATTGCTCAGTAAAATGTGTTTAGTAATTTTTAAATTAATTAAATTTTAAATTAAACAATTTGATTCCATAAATTTCTGCTTCAAAACATAATTTCTAATAAGATATAAAAAAACAAACACACCCAAAACGTTTTGATAAAAAATCAAAGTAAATATATTATTTGCGGTGGCTATCGAAAAGAGGCAGAAAATACTGAAAATCTGGGAAGACTTGTTGTCACTCAGACTCCAGGAAATACAACCGGTTGTTGTCGGTGAGCAATCACTTATGATGACCTGTCTGAAAACTCCTAGCGAGTAAAAACACCACCACCACCACCACCACCACCACCACCACCAGCAACAACAGCAACATCAGCAACAACATCAACAGCAACAACAACAGCAACAACAACAGATTATTAGAAATTGGGGAAAAAAGGAAAGGGAGAAAACAAACACATGCGGTGGCACTAGCCTCGGCTAATACCACACAACATTTTTGTGAATGGTCAAGGAGGTTGGAAAGACTGAGGAGGGATAGCACCAACCAGGATTTTACTGGATATGTGCGAGATTACTGGAAACTTGTGGAGACTTTTTGTGACTCAAATTTCAGAGGAGACCAACGGGCATGGCTTATTAGAAATCGATAGTAAACAGCTGTTGTGATAACGTACAATAATGTTTAATGGTTATCGAAGGAGGTGGAGAATGCTGGACATCTGAGGAGACTTGTTGTCCCTCGGACTCCAGTAGAACACCACTCATTATTGTCAGCAAGCAATCGCTGATAATACCTGTGTGAAAACTCCTGGTGAGTAAAATACTACTACTACTACTACTACTACTACTACTACTACTACTACTAGTACTACTACTACTACCAATAATAATATATATATAAATATAATACTTAAAGAAAGAGGCAAAATGCCTTCAAAAAACCATGTGTTAGATGCATTTATTAAAATCAAAATACTATTTTTTTTTCATCTTGACTTTTTTTCTAATAATTTCGCTCGGTATCACAAGCTTCATCAGAGATTTAAACAAATAAGTTTTTAATTTTAAAGATGCTTAAAAAATGAACTTTCCCAAAATGATATATATGAATATATGTATATAAATACATGTTATCTTTCTTGGAATTCTAAATTTTCGGTGTAACGATTTTTTCAGTATAAATAATTCTCGCTGAACCCAGTTTTCAGACAAGTGATATTCGTTATTATGAACCAGACCCCCCATTCGACAACCCAACTGAAACGGATATCTCTAAGACATTCTTTCAGAACATTTGATAAATTATTATCGTTGTGTTTCCAATACAATATGAATTCCTTTAAGTCAGATTATAAATGATATCTTCAACATCCGATCACTGATTTAATAAAACAGTATTTGGAGATATCAATGATTCTATATTGTTAGGTTTCCTTATCTCTGACGCAAACGAATCATGCAGTCTTTCAGATATTCAAGAATGAACTTTTATGCCTTCCATTAATCATTGTGAATAATTGTTTCAGTAAACACAACTTTTTAAATTATTCTCTATATAATCAACAGCTGGACGAGTGTTTTTTCAATAAAAGCATAAACCTATGAATGGCCAACTGGATACCGTTGCAGCTTATGGAAACACAGCTTGATCAAAGAATATACTGTGTCAACCATTACTCATTCAAGAAAATACAGGGTAATTTAGGTGCATTAGTTAAAATGTGAAACAAATGCCCGTTCAAGTGGAGCATTCAGAACTGGGTAGGGTAGTGACGGTGGTTAAGTGGATAACGACACGGACTGAAGACCTGGGTGTTTCAAGTTCGAATCCAGTCAATTCCACAGTATCACTTTCACTTAGGGATGTTGGGAACCTTCTCGTGGTTCTTCCCGTAAGTACCCGATGTATTTCCAGAAAGATTTCTAACAAGAAAAACACCGGGGAAACTAATGCCAACACTAGAATCATCTGATTCACACGAAAGAAGAAGAACTGGATAGACGACTTCAAGAACTATAGGGTAGTGGAGAACCTCATTGCAGCCAGTAAAAATCGTTCCATCAATTAAAAACGAAAGTTAGGGCACTTTTTTGGTCACTCTATATTACTTACAAAGGTAGGAATTTAACATTCCCCCTATCTATAGATAAATGATAACTTTTCAATCAATTGCATACAATACAATAAGTATTGTCGGAACTACATAACCAAGTGTATATCAGTGTAATAAGTAATCGAGAGTAACATTTTTTTTATAATTACCTCCCTTTTTGTGAACTCTTTAGTTAAGTACGGAACTATAAAATCGCACATGGGTATTAGTTATTCTAGACAGAATGAAGCTTTTAAAGGTCTTTCCGTTTATCACTACAAAGTGTTTATTCGTCATAAAACAGCCAACTAAAAACATCTATTTTCACGATATACCCATCATGAGCGGAGTTTCCTAAATCCTCTCAAGATCAGAGTTATTTTATTTTAGTACAATTGTTTTCTACTTCTAACGAGATTGTTCTCCCCTGACCACCGACTTTGAAGTGGTCAGATGACTTCGTTTGATGGACATTGTCTTATCTTCAACACAGAGAGCATAGCATCATTGTTTAGTATTAAGCCATCCTATGAGTTACATCTGGATTTTAATTCTCTGAAATTTAATAGTAAGCGAGAATATCTAATAGACTTAAATCATATTTGTATATCACTAGCAGGATTCGTGTCCTGGCGTTGCCCTGGGGAAATTGGCGAAACCAAGAATGACTATATCCAGAACTAAATTGACCGTAAAGAGCGTGACATACTCGTTCCTCCCTAACGCTGAGCCTCCATCAACGATATAAACAAATTCGTAATGGATTTTGATCGAAATTGAAATAAGGATTTTAAAACTCAGTTTCAGTAGCATGTATATATCTTAATTTTACCCTGAAAAAAAATGCGACATTAAATTGCTACACAACTGTTCCGTTTGATTAATAAACTATATTATTAAAAAGCAGAATACCTGTCATCCACATATCTCCCACAACTACCCCCACGTATATATATATATATATATATATATATATATATATATATATATATATATATATGTGTGTGTGTGTGTGTGCGTGAAAAGATGAAGACGTTCCCCACGAACGAAACCGGTCAAATCTCTTGTTTTTTGTTTTTCTCCTGCACTTTGACTTGTTTTCCGTCTGTCATCTTTTCACACATTTTGTCCATCACGACACTTCATTTTCATGAATTATCGTGTACCTTACCCTATATATATATATATATATATATATATATATATATATATATATATATATATATATATATATATATATATATATATATATATAAGGGGTTTATGTAGTTTGCATGAAGCATTATTTATTAGTATATAGAAATGTGATACTTAGAAGGCAATACAATGCAAAGGTGTAACGGATAGACACAAGTTAAAGCAAATAAGACATATAATGGTGGAACAAATGAATAGTTTCACCCTTACTACAATGTATATATATATATATATATATATATATATATATATATATATATATATATGTGTGTATGTATTTATTTATTTTTACAAACCCACATATATCTGTTTATCTACACAATGTTACAATGTTATGTAATACCTGTATCAAGATGGTCTGTGGAATCGTCTGATGGAATGGTCTGGTGGAATGGTCTGGTGGATACTTGAATCCTCTTTTAAACATTTTTTAAATATTTTATTTATTTATGAATTTTCCAACGAATGCTAAGTCTGCGATTTTGTTAGTTTCTCTGTGAATTTAAACTGGACTTTTCTTTGTTTTCTTTTGTTTAAAATAACCCAAAGCCTCTTTAGACTATATATATATATATATATATATATATATATATATATATATATATATATATACAATTTTATGTATTTACAGTTTATATTTACCATATTCATAATTTAAAAATATTCAATTATAAGGAAATTGACAATATCTTTTAGGCATGCATGAAAATGTATTTAAGTGAAATATTTTTTAAAATCAACATATCGTGCAATTAAAATGAAAAAATCATTTATTATTTTTTTTTTTGCAAGCTTTCGTTGTCAGGCGAGACTGACTTATAGTGTTTTTTCCTTCTTATTCTTTTTCATTTTGATAGTATTAACCCCGAGGGGTCGAATCACGGTAAAGGCAGACGAGCACGTCAAGTTCATAAAAGACGTTAGGATAAGTATAGTCTGATCGATGTTATGCGCAGATTGACGCTTTTTGGATAAAGAAAATTGACAGGATCTTTGAGGCACTCATGAAAATGTATTTAAGTGAAATATTTTTGAAAATCCACACATCGTGCAATTTAAATGAAAAAATCATTATTTAATTTTTTTTGCAAGCTTTAGTTGTAGAGCAAATTTGTCAGGCGAGACAGTCTTATAATATTTTTTTCTTCAAACAATCTATAAGACAGTAACGCCTGATAAAGTTGTTCTACAACGAAAGCTTGCAAAAAAATAAATAAATGATATTTTCATTTAAATTGCACGATGTGTTGATCTTCAAAAATATTTCACTTAAATATATCTATTTACGGAAGAGCATTGCCTCAATGCTTAGTTGAAATAATTATTTCCTTCCTATAAGCGCCCCACCTATAAGAATATAAAATGTAGTTATTCACAGATACTTTTTCACGTTTCTACGACTCACCAGTGCGGCTAGAATTAGTGAGATTAGAAATCGAATAAAATCTCACTAGACCCAGGCGTACTAATAGGTCACAATGACGACGATACAAGTGTCTGTATATATATATATATATATATATATATATATATATATATATATATATATATATATATATATATATATATATATAGTATTTTATTGTCGAACGAAGAACAAAAAGAAATAATAAATTAATCTTGCATTGATAATGACTTATATTTTCAATTTATAATACTGACCAAGCAATGCTTTAAAACTGAACGACCCATTTTGTTTTATTAACTACGAGCACGGGAATGCTTTCTTCGTTCGACAACCAGAATTTAAATTCATAACCGCCAACGACATCGGCGTGGATACATCACACCAAGGCCTTTTGGCTAAGATCAAAGTGTAGTATCTGTTCCGATGGATACTGCACACTATAGACTGGTATTGTCTTGGCCTTCGGGGCTTGATTTACGCCGGTCTATGGGTCTGTCCTGTGCAGTTCTAGAAGGTCCACCCTCACAGGCTTTGCATCCCCTCTTTGGGGAGGAGTAAGTTTATTGCTTACTGTCTTAGGCGCCCCTACCGGGGAATGCCGACGGGGCTGCCCAGGCAATTTTTAAATGGCCAGATTGCTCACTTCTCGAGCGCTGGCTTATCTAATCCCACTTTCCCGACCTTGTGTCACATCTTACCTTGTGGGAGGTAGATAAATAAAACATCACACCAAGGACATTTATCAAAGAAACAAAAGAAAAAGTTTGTTTATTTTTGTTTTTGTGTTTTTGATGAAAAAAAAAAAGAAATGACACAATACTGGTAAACTCTGATGATGAATTTCCGAAATTAATAAGTAAAAAAAAGAAATAATAAATTAATCTTGCATTGATAATGGCTTATATTTTCAATTTATAATATATATATATATATATATATATATATATATATATATATATTATACATATATATAAATACATGGTTGTTTTTTAAGTCTACATTCTTGTTGAGCCTCCCTCTTTAATAATCAACTTCTGCCCAGTGTCAACCATCGTTGCCAATCCTTAAGGTGTTGTCTCACCCACCCCTGACAAACGAATGAACCCTTTATCTTTGAGTGCCCTTTAGACCATGATAACTCATTTGTACATAAAGCACACAAACATTTTTTACAGACTTAAATTGATTTCGTTTTGAAATGAAACTTTGTCAACTGAAGCGATTATTTCTTCTTTACGATAATTATGAACGACCGTATGTTGACATTAACAAAAAGTAACGGTTCTCTCCGCTATTCGCGAACGTATTTTATTCTGATTCATTAATTTGATCCCTTGTGACCCTATTTGAACGAATATTATAGTGTTTTTTTTACTATACCCAGATCGAGATAATAATAAATCTGGTGATGTAAGCTTTGGAAATGTATCTTATGTAGTTTCTGACTTTTGCAGAACGGAAAAAAGACAGGATTACGATATTTTGTACTTAATATTCTCATACTTCTTTTGTTTTGTTTCATGTATTTTCCTGATGTTGACTATCTTTTCTTTAAAAAAAATCTTTTTTCTTTCTTTTTTTGTTTGTTTCTTAATTCTTTTCTTTTCTTTTTTCCCCCTTTCTTTTTCCCTTCTTGTTGATGTTGCGTGTCTCTTTTTTTCCTCTTGTTATCTATTCATCATCATCTCTTTCGTACAATCTACAGCATCCTCATCGCTCTCCCCTATCAGCCCACCCCACCCTCTTATACACAACATCACCATCTATATCACATTAAGTGAGCATATCACAAACCACTGGCCTGTGACTGGCGCTGGTCTGCCACTTAGCGATAACTAACTTTTGTTTGAAATCATTTTGTCTTTTTGCACCCCCCCCCCATCAGCCTTAAAAAAATAAAGAAAGAAAGAACAGAAAAAATATAAAACAAAATAAAAAACACCAAAGAGACAAAATAAAACAAAACAAAATAAAAAAAACAAAAACGATGCGGCCATTTATTTCTGCGAAATATTTCTTTATCTCTCCAGACACTTAAAACAGTTATACATGAATGTTTATCATTCTTGAAACTTGGGAAGCCCGCTACAAGTAAGAGACATGAAATATGGAACCACACACTCGACTGACAAAATATTAGGTAATATTCAACTGGTCGCTACAAATTGGTGTTAACAACTTTCCGTCTTTTTTATTGGTTGCTGGTTAGATGCTAAAAGCGAAGATGTTACTGACAGCTTGTAAAAAATGAACTTGGCAAACAGATTGCAAATTCTGTTCAGCGTTTTATATTTTTAGGTTCAGTATAGTTAGTTTTATAGTGTTACCAGAAAAAAGGTAATTTGTTGGGTCATCCATTGAGCTCGGGTTGGATTGTTTAAATTTGGTAAAGTGATTATGAAAAACCGGTTAAAAGTAAAAAAAAAAAAGCTAAAATGCAAAATTAATTTTCTGTTCGCTGTATTGCTCTGTCTATCTCTCGTTCCATCTTTCTTCTTTTTCTTCTTTTTCTTTTTCTTCTCCTTCATTCGCTTTCTCTTTTTCTTTTTCACTCCAGCTATGGGTTACATAATATTAATAACTGCGATGATATTCGCTATTGTTTACAATAGTCTGTTTAAATATTCGTTTTTTAGTTATTTTTATTAATGTTTACTGTTAATAAACAGAGCGGGAGTGGATAGACACTGTATAAAATAAGAGAGGGGAGTCAAACAACGTAAAGTGAGAGAGTGTGAAAGTGATAGACACATACTTAGAGAGGGGTGACTTGGTGAGTAAATTGAACATTACAACTATTTAGTACAATCAAAATAGTTTTAACCCTTAAATGCCTTATTTTTATATTGGTTTCAAAAATATTAATCAAGTGAAAAACGTTTTATAGGAATAATACTAAGTAGTATAAATAATCTTTGAAAAAAATACTGAACAAAAATGAATAATGATGCACATGTGCAAACTAAATCTTAGCACAACGAAAGTTATCTCTAATTGATTTTGTTACATAAGAAAAAAGGGGCATAAAATATTACATGTATAACTAAACGCTACAATATATGCATCTAAATAATCATCATACACTAGAGAATCCTAAAATAGTTTTTACTTCCCATTATAATGACCAGATTTAAAAGTCTAAGTTCTTCACCCAGGCAGATGACACACCCTCACTCGCCCATGACATCGAATATACTGATTACCTATTTAGCGGATGTGCTGATGCAACATCATACTAATACCTACCCACACTTACCAACAGGCTCGTTACAGATATAAAACAGGTTGTAGTTTTACGCTATTTGGTTGCATATTATATTAAATAATCATTTTGTTGGAATCTGTGATATTTGAAACGAGAAGAATTTAAGGGTTAAAAACATAACCCAATCCCCAAAATAGGAAAATATTTACATGTATTATGTTTTATTAAAATACATCCGATAAAGCCATAGAGGAAAAAAGTTACACTCGACTTAAATAAAATCATAGATATCAAGTTTTATAGTTTTTTTTAAAGTTTAGTATAATCATAATTTTATAGGTTTATACCAAGTGCTTAATGAATGTAAAGTTACGTATAGTAATTTTATTATTTCTATTTATAATAATATAATAATTTATTATTATATAATTAGTAATTATTATTATTTTCATTATTATTTGTACTCATTAAGAGTTTTCACACAAGTCATCGTCAGTGATTGCTTACTGATAATAACCGGTGGTGTTCCCTGGAGTTTGAGTAACAATAAGCATCCCCAGATTTCCAGTACTCTCCACCTCTTTTCGATAACCATTGCAAATTACTTTGCGGTATCGCAACAGCCACTACCATTGGTTTATCGCTGTTAACGAGCATTGGTCTCCCTTGAATCTTGGGTGGCAATAAACCTCCCCTAGATCCCAGTACTCTCCGCACTGTTCCAGTGGAGGTCTGGTTAGTGCTCTCCATCCTTGGTCTTTCTATTCTTCTTGCCCCATGACGACTATTTTGTGTGGTATCAGCCGAGGCTGGTACCATCACTTTAATTTGGGGGTACACCATTTCTTGCAGTTACTGTTCCTTGGAGTAATGTGGTGGTGTTATTCCTGCGGTTTTGTTTTCTTCCTGTTGTAACTTCCATGTGACTGGTTACCGTTCATAGCTTATGCAGATTGGTTACCGATTTCGATGATTTTCCTTAAGATTGCAGCTGTTTTCATCGTTGCCGTCCGTTGTATGGTCTCAGTTATCCCTTTGATTCCAATTTCTCCCAGTCTTTTCTCCAGTTTTTAGGGAACAGTTCCAAGTGTTTATTTTAAATGGCAACGCTATTTAGCTTAGTTAATAGTATTTCGAGTATAAATAAATAATAAACTCAATATTATTGCCATTTTAAATAAACACTTAGCTCAATAGTATTCCATTTTAAATAAACACTAAGTTCAATAGTATTGTATATTTCAAATAAACACTAATCACAATAGTATTGCCATTAAACACTAAGCTTAATAATATTGTCATAGTATTTAAATTATAATTAGATACTAAGCTCAATAGTATTGCCATTTTAAATAAACACTAAGCTCAATAGTATTGCCATTTTAAATAAACACTAAGCTCAATAGTATTGTCATTTTAACTAAACACTAAGCTCAATAGCATTGTCATTTTAAATAAACACTAAGCTCTATAGTATTGTTATTTTAAATAAACACTAAGCTCAATAGTATTGTCATTTTAAATAAACACTAAGCTCAATAGCATTGTCATTTTAAATAAACACTAAGCTCTATAGTATTGTCATTTTAAATAAACACTAAGCTCAATAGTATTGTCATTTTAACTAAACACTAAGCTCAATAGCATTGCCATTTTAAATAAACACTAAGCTCAATAGTATTGCCATTTTAAATAAACACTAAGCTCAATAGTATTGTCATTTTAACTAAACACTAAGCTCAATAGCATTGTCATTTTAAATAAACACTAAGCTCTATAGTATTGTCATTTTAAATAAACACTAAGCTCAATAGTATTGTCATTTTAACTAAACACTAAGCTCAATAGCATTGTCATTTTAAATAAACACTAAGCTCTATAGTATTGTCATTTTAAATAAACAGTAAGCTCAATAGTATTGTAATTTTAAATTTCCTTCATCTCTTTAATGGATTTACCTATTTTACTTTTCTCTGAATTTCAGTAATTTTAATTCGTCAATAATAGCATTTTCTCCTTGCGCTTTTGAAACTGAATAAGGTATATTTACCGAAACGACATATGAATTGAATCAAACCTATTTCACATGAAAAAATATGTGTCATGTATTATCTATACTAGCAAATATATTCTCTCTCCGTTCGCATATTTTTGCTCGTTTTTTTTTTATTAATTGAGCAGTAAAATGTGTTTTTTTAACAACTACTGCGATAAATGACTACGACCACGTAACACAACTGTTCGTACTAATACTTTCACATTTACACCAACTATCAACAATACAACTATTCGTACTATTATTGCTACATCAACAACAACTACTACTACGATAATCGACTATTCGTACTGATGTTACCAGCAACGTGTTGACTATTCGTACTGATATTAGTACTACTACCATTGCCACGACCTCTACTACTACTACTACTACTACTACTACTACTACTACTACTACTATTACTACTACTACTACTACTACTACTACTACTATTACTACTACTACTTGATTCAATAAATGTGTGCTTTAAAACATAATTTCTATTAAGATTTAAAAAACTAAAACGTTTTAATAAACAAATCAAAGTAAATATATAAGTTTTGAGCGACTCTTACGATAAATCTCAGAGAAAGTGTTGTTTACATGTTATTAATCAAATAACGTGCCCCTGTCTTGTGCCTATCTCTCTCTCTTTTCTCTCTCTTTCTCGCTCTTTCTCTCTCTTTCTCTCTTTTTTTCTCTCCCTTTTTCTTGAAATAGAACTTTCTGTGCGTTCGAATAGTTAGAGGGCGAATAACTAAATGTTGGAATGGCCGCCGGCTGTTCCATCATATTCCATTACAATCTAATTCAATTACGTAACTCAATTATATAGATAAAAAACAATGTTTTTAATCAATTCTATTCATAATCTTTATTAAAATTATTTTTATCGAGGAAAATATTTTAAATACATCTGGAAATCTGAAAAAAAAACAGTCATGAGTGTATATTTGCGAATATTAATTTATTAGAAGCTTTAAAACAAATTAATTATATAAATTTGAAAGACACGTCATGTTTGGTGAAGCTTTGGAATGAGTATATATAGGAGCTGATAAGTAGATATCAAAAGAGAGCTATAAAAACTAATGATATAGTTTCGGCTTCAGACAGACAGATACATACTCTCTATTATTAATAGATACATAAAGTGAAGACGTTTTTCCCCCGTACCTTTGGCGAGCATAAGAACATAACCACATAATCATAAGCTACTAAACTCACCACTTTATTTAATTTATTCACTCGAGCGTGTTTGAAGTAATTTATAATTATTTTCTCCATCTATCAATAAATACTAATTTCAGACCACCATCAAAGACTCTCCCTCAAATATACTTCAGAGAAATGGCAGCAAAAACTTTTCCCTCTAATATTTTTCTACTATCACTCTCGCTTTCATCATCGCGATAGTTTACAAAAAACGTAACCGTCACTGTTTTCTATTCATCTTTCATTTATTTAATACATAATACACTACATCCCGCTCAAATTTAATAGACGCTCCCTCATATTCTTCTGATTTTCAAGAATATCGGATTACGTATTTTCTAACTATTACTTATAGACTTCACCTTATTCCGAAATTTACGGAATATATTTAATAAACTTAATAACTAACACTCTACATTGATTCAAAATGGGGGCTACAATTTCTTTATCGAATCGACTTCAGACATTTCTCTTAGTAATCTTTGATTACTTCAGGTATAATTTTATTTTTTAATTTAAACACTTTGACAATGTAATACCTTTAAGGCTTAAATATATTTTTCAAATTACAGCATTGTTCATTTCGACAACATTCATTAGTTGATGCCAATTCCATGGAAACACTTAATATCAGTTTCTTTACTAACCTTCCACTAAAAATTAACAGACAAGACAAGTTTATTGTTTAACTTTTCACCATCCATACATATCTAAAATTAATCCCATGTTCGTGTTTTCATTTTCACGTTAGTTATTCTTCTTTTCTATTGGGGGGTTACGTAAGAAATTTCCTTTCTTTCTTTAGATTTACATATTTTAACCGTCCACTCTCTCTCTCCCTCTCTCTTCCTCTACACACACTCTCTCTCTATTTATTCGCAACGATTTACAAAAAAAAACGTGTTTACATTTTTGCCAATTTAAATATCCTTTTCCTTTGCAAGAGCAAACGTAAGAAAGGGTAAATCGACATCCGAATTGGATTTCAATCAGCAAGCGATATCCAAGCACTGATTTTTTCTCTCTCTCTTTTTCTTCTTTAGTAGCTTTCGACAGTCAAATGTCGATTTACCCTTTCTTACGTTTGCTCTTGCTTCTTCTTCTTCTTCTTCTTCTTCTTCTTCTTCTTCTTCTTCTTCTTCTTCTTCTTCTTCTTCTTCTTCTTCTTCTTCTTCTTCTTCTTCTTCTTCAACTGACGTTCTAAAGACACTGGTTGATTGGTCTCTCTTTCTTCTTCTTCCTCTTCTTCATCTTCTTTTTCTTTCTCTTTTCATAACATTCCTCGCGTCCCTATTCCCCCTTTTTGTTGTTCTCTGCACGTGACATTTTCTTCCAATCGCATTCTTTGTATAAATTTGAAAAGTTTTCCGTTTTGAAATAAAGTTTACTAACCGAACGAAAATGGTCGTATCTACGGCCGAAATATCTCGGTAGAACTTTACAACATGAGTTTTTGAGTTTATTTTTGTTAGTTGTTGAATTGCTTATTCTTTATTCCATTTTTATTTTTACATATATATATATATATATATATATATATATATGATTATTTTTATTTACACAGACATGTACAAAATCTGCGAGACTAGCATGTCGATGTTTGTCAGTCAATAGATATTATAAACTGAGATCTCATCAAGAAGAGTTAGACTCCGATCTTAACTTTAGATCATATTTGGTTCTTTCCAAATATGATCTAAGGTTAAGATTGGATTCTAACTCTGCCTGCTCAGATCTCAGTTAATAATAGCTGTTGATCGATAACATTGACATGCCAGTGTCGCAGATTTTGTACCTGTCGTTGTAAATAAAAATAATCATATATAAAAGCTCTATTTTATATTGAGCACTTTTATAAACCCTGTTAAAATTCTTTGGATTACTACCCTGTGGATGTTTTACCTGGATTATTCTATATATATATATATATATATATATATATATATATATATATATATATATATATATATATATATATATGGGGTAAAGTACACGATAATTCATGAAAATAAAGTGTCGTGATGGACAAAATGTGTGAAAAACAAGTCAAAGTGCAGGAGAAAAAACAAGAGATTTTTTGACCGGGTTCGTTCGTGGGGAACGTCTTCATAAAATGAAGAATACAGAAATAATTTTATTTTATATTGAAGGCACACACATGGGATGAGGGGGAAAAATGATCATATTGGATCATATGAGAAAACATTAAGTGATGTTGGGACATGATAAGTAGGTGATACATTCTTCTAAGGCGGTGGGGGAGGGAATAAAGGCGGCAGAGAATCAAACTACAGTGAACAAAAGGGGTGTGAAATTGATATACTGGAAATTAGCACCTAAAGATTAAAAAGAAGTATATATATATATATATATATATATATATATATATATATATATATATATATATAAATATATATATATATATATATATATATATGAGATAGAGAGAATAATGTCTAATAACAAAAACAGATCATTTTTTTTGCCTTTAATACTTGTCTTATTTCGATGTTTGTTTAAATTTCTCTTAGAGAATTATATATTATTACTCTTCTCCCACCCGCGTGTCCTAGGAGAGAGAAGAAGTCCTTCGAAACACGTCTGCCTCGTTTCACAAACAGAACCAAAGAGCCATATATAGATTGATAGGGAGGTCCAGTTTTTTTAACGTCCTCCTTCGTCAATTCCGGAAGGCGACTTCATGTTCGCTAAGTGACTACTTGTTTCGCAGCCACACAACTCAAATTGGTTTAGGTAACCTACTTATTTCACGTTAAATATTGTTACAGTCACCCATGCACTAGATTAATGTAAATACTTATTATTTCCTCTTGTTGCATTATTAGCAAATGCGAAAGAAGAACATTCTAGACTTTTAAAGAATATTGTTATTTTTGCTAATTTTGACGCATTTTATCCCCTTCGAAACAAACCCAAGTTTTCCCGTAAAATCTGACCATTAGTTTCCTGCAAGTATGCTCGTATAGCTTCATGTAAAATTTCATTAAAAAAAAAAATAATAACACAATTTTGAGAAAATCAGAAACAAAAAGATAAACGAATGACCAAACGGAAATTAACAAGAATATCGATTCTTTTTTATTAATATTTGGGTCAGGGAAAATCTTAAAATTAATAATAACAAAAACGAAAAAGAAAAACGGGTATTTCGCTGTTTTTCTGAGATGGATATTGTTGGTTATATTATCTAGATGTTTCCGATTATTGTTGCTGGCCCTCTTGGTTGTTCCATTATTACAACGTTTCATTCATTACACCCCAAACCTCTTCAGGTAGCCTTTGTGGTAGTCAGTAACCCCCTGGGAATTTAAAACAGAAAACCTTAGTTAATTTACCTAAGAAAACTATTCCCATTCAGATTCTAGAATATCACATTAACAACACTTTACTAATTTCGTCATATACCATGTAACACAATCAAGGGTGATTGTGGGAGTATTTAAAAAAGAAACTACTGTTTAACATAATTCTGAAGCTATACTCATATTGAACGATATATGCTTATATTGTAATAAATTATTTATTATTATTACCATTATCATTTTAAATTCTGGGATTACCTCCCCTTTCATTCTTAATTATTGCTTCACATGTTGTTTATTTACTCCTCGCGGAGTTAGGCACAAGGCCAGTTTTATCTTACTCCCACAAGTAAGATGTGACCCAAGATCGGGTCGAGCAAGTGGGGTTAAAAGCCAGCGCTCGAGAGGTGAGCACTCTGGCCATTTAAAAATTGCCTGGGCAGCCCCGTCGGCATTCCCCGGTAGGGGCGCCTCAGACAGTAAGCAAAAAACTTACTCCTCCCCAAAGAGGGGAGGCGAAGCCTGGGAGGGTGGACCTCCTAGAACTGCACAGGACAGGCGTGCAGTATCCATCGGAACATTGCTTCACATGTTGTTTTTATCTTTATACTTAGCTTATCTTAAAGATCATTGTAGCCTTGAATATATGCGCTAATTATTCGTATCATTTTCTCGGTTTTTGTCATTGTCACGTTTCGACTCTTTATTTCAGTTGATTAAAATAAAGTGCTCTGTTCGAAAATTCACAGAAGACTACTGAGTACTACAAAATTCGTCGGAGAAAGCCGGATAGTATAAGAGTCTAAATGTGACAATGGAAACATCCAAGACGAGAACAACAACCGAAAACTTCTCAATAGAAAAATAATTGTTGAAGTAAAGTCGTTCGTTTCTACTTCATGCAATGGCGATTCTAGCGAATAGTCCGTTTGAAAAATCGCTCACTCTCAGCCGTCTCCTTTCTTCTTTTTCTATGACACTGACATCTTCATCATCTCTCCAGGTGATGTAATCTCTTTTTTCTCCCAAACGCATCCAATCGTAAACGATCTTGGAAACTGTTTTGAAAACCTTTCGCAATAAAACTATGTGACTTATCGCAAACGGTCGACCTTATCTCATAATCATTCCATGCATTTATTTAGATTCTTTTTCCCTTAATCCTCACGCTTCCTCCTTTCCTCTCCCTCTTCTTTCTTCTTCTTCTTCTTCTTCTTCTTCTTCTTCTTCTAAT
Source organism: Sepiola atlantica (assembly GCA_963556195.1). Classification (NCBI taxonomy): domain Eukaryota; kingdom Metazoa; phylum Mollusca; class Cephalopoda; order Sepiida; family Sepiolidae; genus Sepiola; species Sepiola atlantica. The sequence goes on from OY744524.1 coordinate 1,276,420, forward strand.
TATTATTATTATTATTATTATTATTATTATTATTATTATTATTATTATTATTATTATTATTATTATTATTATTATTATTATTATTTGTACTCTCTAGGAATTCTCACACAGATCATCGTCAGTCATTCCTCACGGACAAAAACCAGTGGTATTTTCTGGAGTCTGAGTGACAACAAGCCTCCCCAGATTTCCAGTATTATTCACCTCTTTTCGATAACCAACGCAAATAATCTTGCAATATCGCAATAGCTAGCTTTTTACCATTGATTTCTCGCTGGTAAAGACCATTGGTCTTCTCTGGAATTTTGGGTGGCATTAGGCATCTCTAAAGTCCCAACATTCTCCGCTATCACAGTGGAGGTCTGGTTTGTGCTGTCCCTCTTTTCCTCTTCGACCTTCTATAAATATTTTGTTTGGTATCAACCTAGGCCGGCACCATTTTTTTTTGGGGGGGGTAGAAGGGAAGGGGGGAGAGCTTATGGTGTTTCTTGTATTATTATTATTATTATTATTATTATTATTATTATTATTATTATTATTATTATTCACTCTTCTTCTTTAGTTCACTCTTCTGCTTCTCAACTTTCCCGTTTGAAACAAAAAAGATACTGATCTTCTCGTCCATCCAAAGTTCCACTCAGACGCAGATTTTCCTATTATGTACTTATTTCTGTCCTTACCTTTTCTCAGTCCATTTAAGTGTGTATTTGTTTTCCCCAAATCTACCTTCTCATCTACTATTTTTCTATTCTACTATTCCATTCTTCTATTCTCCTGTTCTCTTATTCTATTGTGCATTTTCCCTATTATCTCATTCATATGGAAAACAGGAATAAAGTAAATAAAAAAAAAAAAACATCGAACACACACAAAAGAGATCAGTTACCTCAAGAATCTTGTCTGTCGCCGTATTCATGCTTAAAATAAACAACATTACAGACGTTATCATCACAGGAATCGAAAACCACTTAATAACGTATTCATCACCAAACATATCAGCACTCGGAAGACATATGCAAAACTCACGGAATTGAAAGATGGACAAATGAAAACATATACCAGTTTTCAAAATCAAAAACTTATGTAAAAATATATGCACATCACCTTCACCCGAAATTAAAAATCAATAGACACATACTACTCATCGTCCAACAAACTAAAACCTGATGAATAATACAGACAACACATTACACTTTTGGGCACATGTGGAAACAAAAATACCAAAAAGCTTTACACATCCTAAAAGTAGGATCAAACACGAACTGGGGAGCAGATTGAAAGGATATAGAGATGACACACCGGACCAATACTTATCTGTAGATGTACTATCAACACAGAAATCCTATATGAATAAATAAAAAAATATACAAAACCAAAGCCTGAGACTAAGCTTAGGAGCCAACCATACTTCACTCATGCAAAGTTTATACAAAAATGACAACGAATATCGCAAGTACGCATTAAAACTTCAATCACTCTAAAACAACACAACATATAAAACATCATATCAACTCAATTCTATAGAAACAAATAAACAGCTATCCATTCATTTAGACTCTACATCAAAGAATCACTAACACAAGTAAATAAGAACCCTGCCAATATAAGATCATTCACAATAAGATGCCTCAATGCTCAATCTTAAAACTTAACCTTCAGAAAGCCAAAAAATATAACTAAAACGTCATCAGCCAAAATCAAGTTGGGAAACACATATCTGTCAGCTCTTTATACAAATAAGTCAAAATACCTGGATGCAATAGAGGCAACATCAACCAACATCCACGCCCATTAACAAATCCGACTGACGACTAATGCTTTCATGGACACAGATAGAATTACAAGCCACAAAATGCCACAGATATAATCAATTGAAAAATACATAATTTTCTCAGAATCGTTGATTAGCCTGATAGCGATTGTGAGAGGAAACCCAAATCATCCTTACACACATTGACTATTTGAAAGGTTCCACTGTTTAATGGCCAGTTGCAGAGTGGTATTCCTGTCTCTACAGTCATATAGGCATTAGAGAACATCAACGGACTGATATACTTACAAATGTAGCAACTAAATAAGAATGAAAACATCCACATTCAGCCTACAAAACTAAGGCGATACAATACATGATAGAAATGGCAAAAATATGGGGAATTTTTACGAGCAGCAAATTATACGAACATCAACAGTTGGAAGGGTAAACGTAGAACTGCTTATCGAAGTTTGTATTCTTTTCATTACAATCAATTTTATTTTAATTTAATTTATATTCTTTGGATATTTATTTTAAGATTTCGTCCTCAACTTTTGAATCCGTGGAACAGTACTAAATTGTCCCGAAAACCATTTTGCAAGGTTTTCCAAATCACTGACCCCACGACTCTGAAATCCATATTTCCCAACCCAATCAACTTTTAAAACTCTCTCTACTCCATCCGCCCCGGGTGTTACAAAAAAATACATCCGATAGAGAAACCCATTTTTTGGAACTTGATGGAGTGTGCAGTCACCCCTGAATTGCCATTTTTTCGGCATTAAATAGCTCCCTCCCTCAAATAAGGAAAAACAATTTATTCTTATTCTTTTCAACCCCCCTTCCTATTTTCATTTCTTTCTTTTACTACTTGTTTATTTTCTTCTTCTTCCTCCTCTTTTTTCTTCCTTTTCTTCCCTTTTATCTTTTATTCCCTATTCTTTCTTCTTCTTCTTCTTCTTCTTCTTCTTCTTCTTCTTCTTCTTCTTCTTCTTCTTCTTCTTCTTCTTTGTATTTTCCTTCCATTTTTACTTTTCTTTTTCTTTTGTCTTGTACTTCCCGTTCTTCTTCCCACTACCACCTTTCATCTTTTTTCACCCATACTCTTCCTCCTCTTTCTTCACATTTTCTTCTTCTTCTTCTTCTTCTTCTTCTTCTTCTTCTTCTTCTTCTTCTTCTTCTTCTTCTTCTTCTTCTTCTTCTTCAGTTTCTTTTTCTTCTTCTGCTTCATCTTCTTCTTCTTCTTCTTCTTCTTCTTCTTTTTCTTCTTCTTCTCCCACTTTTCTGTTTAATCTCCACATCCTATACTTTCTATTTTAATTTATTTCTTCTACTTCACCTTCTCACTTCTTCCCTTTATCTTTATTTGTTCTCCCAATTTACTATTCATCTATTGCCTTCCTTACTTTCTTCTTTTTCTTTCTTTATCTTCTTCTTCTTCTTCTTCTTCTTCTTCTTCTTCTTCTTCTTCTTCTTTTTCTTCTTCTTTTCCTTCTCTTTCTTCTTCTTCCTCTCCTACTTCTTCTTCTTCTCCTCTTTCTTATTTCTTCTTCTTTTTCTTCTTCTTTTTCTCCTTCTTCTTCCTCTTCTTCTTCTTCTTCTTCTTCTTCTTCTTCTTCTTCTTCTCCTTCTTCTTCTCCTTCTTCTTCTTTTTCTTCTTCTTTTTCTTCTTCTTCTTCTTCTTCTTCTTATTTGTCTTCCTCTTCTTCTTTTTCTTCTTCTTTTTCTTCTTCTTCTTCTTCTTCTTTTCTTTCCTTCTTCTTATTCTTGACATTGCCCTTCTTTTTCGTCTTCTACTTCTTCTCTTCTGCCTTATCTCCTATTTTTCTTATATTTTCATTTTATTCGTCTTTTCGACCTTTATCAGTTTATTATCTGACTTTTCTGACGTCACAGCGTCGCCATTTTCTTCTATATCGGTCCCACCTGCCGCTTATCTCATTGTCGGCCATTCTTTGTTTTATTCCTCTGTCCTCCCCCAACAGCAATTGACCACCTACATCCTTTTCTTTCCTCCTCCCATTCCGATTGCTGACCAAACCCAGCAGATATCATAATCTCTCCTTCTCCCACTTATCTTACTCAATTTATCTCTGTCTGCCATTCTCTTTGTTTTCCTTATTGTATCAAGTTTTGCGTCATCCATATTTTATCTTTTATCTACCGTAGCCTCGTTCTGAACTCTCCCCTTACTTTGTTGCTCTATCGAAAAGTCTATCTTCCTCACCCAGAGAGTCCTCTCTTCTATCGTCACAATCGTCTTCAATTTTCATTTTATTTTCTCATAATCTTTCACTCCAACAAGGTATGTTTTGTCTTACTTATCTAAGACTGGGTTGGCCATCAAGGACGTTTTATTAAATAAAATCAACAAACACGTTTTTATTTGTGACTGTATTAAACTACGCACGAAGCAGATTGTTGCACAATCTCTTGCATGTGTTTCCAATTTCAGGCATTCCTTAACCGAGAAACTTCTTCGTTAAATAATTGATTAGTGTGTTTTAATGTTAGTTTTCCTAGAATTAAAGCTGTTTTCTTCATAGAGAGACTGTTGTAAAATACGACGGTTTCTATTATTATTTCGGCTTCCACAGTCATTAACAAGTACATTAAATAGAATCTTCAAGGAGGCCTATTTTCGTTAATGATGTGACCGAGTTTGTAATTTAACGTTTAGGTAAGTGTTGAGAAGTCATAGTATGTGAGTGGTAAAACACAAATATGAAAAAATAAATGGATGAAAACGATTCCATGTAGATCAACAATAATAAATGATTTATTAACAATTTACAACTGGGAGAAATACCATGAAATGGGGTGGTTTTAATTGTCTGCCGCGGAGTCGATCTTAGTAAGAGTCTTTCATTCTAATATTCCTATTCTGTTGTCGTCTGATCAAATCTGGGCAGATCAAACAATGCTTGAAAATATTTCTTGTCAAAGTAAATAACTTTCGGACACACATTTATTTCCCTTTAAATTAAAAAAATATTTAAAAGTATTATAGATGGCATGTATCAATTTAATAGCCAGATAGGTATAGCCGATGTTATTCCAACGCTTAAAAGAGGAACCTAAAAGATTTTACTAAAAATAACGGAAACAAATTAATAAAATAATTTTAATATAATATTCGGTATATCAAGTAATGCTAGAAATGTTTGCATTTTTAACTTGTAGGACTAGTGCATCAGCGTCGTCCGGGAAAATGGAAGAACCCAAGAAATTTTTGCCCTAACTGCTGAATTACTTACTGTAAATCGAATTATCGGTAAGTATTATAAGAGTTGTTAATTCTAAATAATTATGAACATTCAAAAGCTCGTCTTATTTCATAACAAAGTATCTACTGAAAACCGAATCATGCATTTTTCGGATCAACGTGACTGAGAAATAATACATGATGTGGGTTGTTGTATATTATAGGAATGTCACCGTGAAGAAGATGTTATAGTGTGGGATATATTTTTAATCAGAAAACGAATTCCTTTTTTAATTTAATTTTATTTTATTAGCAAATCAATCGTAAATCTGCGTGATAATTAATATAACCAATACAGCGTATGGTTTAAGACGATAAAATGCCCCTAATAAGATATATGCCGTATTTCTGTTACTGTGCTCAGAGTCAAAGGAATAGAATATATTACCATGTGGTAATTAGGCACCCCTATCCCCAAGCTGAAATTAGTAATCAAAGAAAAAACAACTAATCGGATAAAATATAAAAATCGTTTAACACGAACGAAACTAACCTATCATTTCGTAAAAAAAGCGCATCAAAAATCGGTTTGAAGCGCGTGAGAAGCAGAATTCTACACGCAGATTTTGTTTACGGAGTAAATTCTATTAATTAGGTTTTTTTTGGTTTTTATATATAGGTCTTCTAATATATGGAGAAGAAAAAACATATACATAGGTTTGTACTACCACGACTTTGTCGAGGGGATTGACGATGCATGTGTCTGATACTAGCGCCATAGCCTAACACTTAACTAACGACGATTCCTGGCCCCGATCGGAATTCAGAAAACTCTTAGTAGAAAATACCAAAATCTTAGAATATAGTACTAACAAACAAACACTCCATATATTAGAAGCCCAATATATAAAAACAAAAAAACACTAATTAATAGAATTAACTTTAATATCAGTAATAATATACTAAAATGTTTATAGTTCTAACTATAGTTTCGTACTTATAACATCATTCCCGCCCAAACCTTCTATAATAGTAACACATGATCTGTATCTGATTAACCTCATTCCCCTGAAGATGGACCCGGATGGGTCTGAAAGTACTTGGAAGACAAATCTAAACTATGGCAAATTAATCAGCCAATTCTCCTCCGAAACTAAGATCCTGATTCGGACTATTAAAAGGATCTACCAAAGGATATCTAGACATGAGTTGTCTCTTATATTCAACAACACTTGCCTGCAAGAGAAGATGCTGCCTATATATTTATACATACACACACACACACATACATATATATATATATATATATATATATATATATATATATATATATATATATATGCACGTTTTTGCGTGTGTATGTATTGTATTGTATTAGATTATCATAAAACCAAATTAATTTATCACATGATTACGGAATGTTTCTTCATTTGGACAATATACTTTCTATCATAAGCAAAGCAACAACAATTATTTACATAAATAAGTACATATAAATAATAAAAGAAACGACGTCTGACTTCTGTATCAATAATTATCCATTATTATATATTTATTAAATATTTATTATATTTGGTATGCACTAGCTGTTGGTACCCGGAATGTAGTTAATTGGTCCCCCGATTTATAAAATCGGGGGACTTAGATTTTGGGGCATGTCCGTCCATCCGGATTTTTCTCCGCAACTATCCATTGAATTTCTCTGAAATTTTGCATGACGTTGTAACATTGGTCAGGTTAGAAGGTGACATTCTTTGATTTTTGTAAAAAGATCTAGTTAGCCCCCCCCCCAGGGGGTCAAAAGGCCCCAAAATGGCAAAAAATAATATTTTTTGCCCCATAACTTTTCATCCATCCATTCAATTTCTCTGAAACTTGGCCAACATGTGGAGGCAATTGTTCCCAATAGAAAATAAGTATCACTGACGTTGGAAAAAATCTGGTTAGCGCCCCCAGGGGGGCAAAAGCCCCAGAAATAGCAAAAATTACACTTTTCTCCCATAACGTTTGATCTATCCATTCCATTTTTCTGAAACTTGGCCAAAATGTAGAGTCAATTGTTTTGGATATAAAATGAGCATCCTAGACCTCGGAAAAATTCTGGTTCGCGCCCCAGGGAGTCAAAGAGGGGTCAAAAATGCTCCAAATTGCCCAAATTTATTGCATTTTACACTCGCCACATCGAGTCACATACAGAGGTGGATCATGCACGCGCGGCTTGTTACAATATGTGTTTTATTTTTCTCAATTAAATAGATTAGTAAAAGTGAAATAAGTCTGCTGTTTTAATGTTTATATAGTTTTTCCCGTTATCAAGTTAGACGTACAGACTCACGAAACATTATGTGATGGCTTATATATGCGTTGATTTGAATCAATGAAATGCAGAAAAACTATTTTAAAAAATTATGAAAATCATCGTTTTTGTTTATCGTTAACTCTGTTCAATATTGTAACCAGGTACTTCATAGACTGGAGAATTTAGCCAGTGCAATGCCTGTTTAGTTATACAAAGAATTATTAAATCGCCTCTGTAAATAATCTGAAACAAAAAAAGAGGAAAATGTGGTTGTTATAATAAAAAGATAGACATTATCTTCATATAAAGTTGTCTAATAATTTTATCAATGTAGACATTGATGAACCATTTTAGTATCTCGGCATTTACTGTATGTATCAGTAACGCGAGGGATTAATCCGTTGAATATTGTAACCACTTATTGATTACGTTCAAAAGTGTAACCAATGCAATGCATGTCTGGTTATGTAGCGATTTATGATCATGTTTTATGTAATTAAATCAAAACAGAAAAGAAAAAAGAAAATTGTGTACGTAAAAATGAAGAAGAAACATAAATTAGGTATTTAATAAGGCTGTTTGCAATGCAGATACAACCGGAACGGCGGAAGAGGACATGAACAAAAATAAATAATTGGAGAAAATATATGCGATATATTTTTTTCAAAACTTCATCTATTCATTTTTCAGTAAACCTTCCACTTAATGTTTCGTTAAAGCTTTCATTTACTGTTAATACAGTTCGGGATGGTAAACATTTAGATATTTTTGGAGAAAGCGAATTATGAAAATGCTCATATAAAAAATCTGAAGCAAAAAACAAAACAAAACAGTTCTTTCTCGTTTTCAGAAAAGAGACGTCCTAAGATGGCTGTTATATTTGGCAGCAAGGTTCGCAGATAATATGAAATGATAATAAATATCAAAATATTTCCCATCATACTGGACTTTATTAAGTGATAGATTTACTGAAAAATAAATAGATAACTATTTGAAGAAAAATATCGCATATATTGTCTCAATTTATAGTGTGTTTTCTAGTGTGTTTAGTCAACATGAGGCAATAGATGAGACATATATCCGCCACTTAGCTTCGGTGTCCAATCGGCAGTCATCTGAGTGAACAACAGCAGGCAAAAGCCGTTCAAAGCTACCAAAGACGCTAACATCAGCAGGCAAGGTTTTAACATCCATTTTTTTTAATGCGCGATGTATTATATTCGTTGATTACCTTGAGAAAGTAAGAACCATCAATAGTGACTATTATATATTGCTATGTTTAAAGAGAGAAATCGCAAACACTGACCACAAATGAAAAAGAAAATATACTCTTTCACCCAGACAATGCACCGTGTTATAAGTCAATCGCAACTACATGAATTACACTTCGAATCACTTTCACATCCACCTTGTTCTCTAGATTTGGCCCGTAACTAAAACTGGCTGTTTACAGACCCCAAAAGAATGCTCCAGGGAAAGAGATTTGACTCCAATGAAAAAGTGAAATCGGTAACTGAGGTGTATTTTGAGGCCAAAGACAAATCGTTCTACAAAATAGCATCAAATTGTTCGAGAAGTGTTGGAATCAGTGGATCACATTAGAAGAAGACTATGTTTATAAATAAAGTCGAATATTTCCGAAAATGTGTTCTTCATTAGTTAGGTCCGGGACTTATTAAGTGGTGTGTTATATATGTGTTTTTCCCTACATCAATAAGTCTTGGTTACAGTATATGCGATCACTCCAGGGCCATACTCTATTCAACATTTCTGTCGAACTGTCACACTTCAATTTGACATGTAATTTAATAATCTGTGACACTGAATTTGAAATTACATTTACTATAGTCTGGCACGCTTAAGTTTGAAATATAATTTTCTTTCGTCTATTACGTTTAAATTTAAAATAAATCTTTCTTATGCCTTTCACGCTTAATTTTGAAATAAAAAAAAATCATCGCCAAACGCGCAAATTGAACGGACACATCTTTAACATTTCTTTCTCAATGTTTGTTGCATTGTCTTTGGTATCCATAATTCTTGTAAAGTAATCAACGATAAATGTATTTGTTATTTTTCCGTTTCGTTATCATTTTTGGTATTGATTGCCTAGAGCAACTTTTCTACATTGAAACAAAGCTACGATTATTGATAATTCGTATATTTGTGCAAATATACAAAAAATGTAAAATTTGTTTCCATTTAATTTTGCCTCAATTCCATCGGCATCTTGTATCTGAATAATTCTTTATTTCATTATTTTGTAAAACAATAATACATTTTCAAAATATAATTATGATCATCAATATATCAGATTACTCTTATATTATCAAATAAGATTAAAATATATTTCCTTTCTAACGTTAAACGACCAACAAGTTTATATTCTGATCATTATATAAACTTGTTGCTCGTTTAATGGCGACCTCTTAACTAAAGAATGAACAAAGTCACATCATCCCATTACTATCTCAAATTTTTATCATTTGAGATAGTAATGGGATGATGGGATGATGTGGCTTTGTTCATTCTTTAAATGGCACCGGGGTGATAATTGTGTTTAATCACAACATTACAATGGAAACACATTTAAAAAAAGAAATATCGGAATAACAAGCAGTTGACAAACTTCGCCGAGAACTTGATTATTTACACCTACCGTTCGTAACAAAGAAATATTCGCATTTTTTCATGTGATTCACCTTTCAACATTGTTTACCTTACTATCGGCAAACTTATCTGTCTATCTAAAATTAGTAAACATAACACCTAGTCAATTTTTCCTAACAAAATTTTCATTTGATTTAATATCGTCAGCAAACTAGACTTACGCTTTATATTAGAAGGCGGGAGAATATACTGGTCGAAACGTTGTAAATAGAACAACCACAGTCTGAATCATGTAAATAATGCGAATAAAAACAAGAGATAATCTCACCAGGCCGGTGAGTACACCGACCGAAAAGCTCTGAATATAACAACAACAATTTAGACAACGGTATTTAAATTTTAAATAATGCTAATTATTATATATTAGGCAAGTAAACCCACTAGTCTATAAAATGGTTAGTTGAGAATAGCAGGAAATGGAAGATCAGCTTGTGTCAACTTGCTTAACTACAGGTTAGGATTACAAATTGTGGGGTATGACGTCACATGGCTCAAAGAGAAAGTGAGAGAGAGAGAGAAATTAGGTCATTGGAATCACACAACGTGTAAACATGAGAAATTAAGATAGGGCTTACAGAGTATTATTAAACAGTGATTATCGATATCTCTGTGTATAACCCCACCCACTGGTCAATAATTTAAGGCGAATATCAAATTGAATTAACCTCTTATGTCTTCCAGCCGTCGTGAGTTTACTTAGTCTTTTTCGAAAGTGTAAATAAGGAGCTTTTATTTCAGTCTAGAAGGATAACTTAGGGTAGGGCGTACAAGAACAAGCATCTAACAAGGTATGGATAGTGATTCTGATCTTTCGTGTGTTTTTGTGATAATGACACCATCTTGGTTTTCTGCATGTATGACACGAAGTAGAAACGCAACATATCACCATTTATAAAAGTTCATAAGTTTTAACGATGAAAAAGATTGGTACATCGCCGTTTTCACGAACCCGGAAATATTGGTTACCCCATTTTATTCTCTAACGATGCAACCTCTTTTTATTTGTCTTCCTGTCTTCAGTTGCTGAACAACAAGTTTTCATTTAGCCAGGAAATCTGCCTAGTTCATCTCTTTTTCTCTCCTCCATCTAAGACACCATGTGCGCCATGTCATAAAAGCCTGTTCGTAGATATTGTAAATCACGTATGCAATTTCCCTATCGCTACAGTTACCAGGGGATTTAACCTACAAAAATAACTCTTTTTATAAAAACAAAAAAGAAACGATGCGAGTAAGACACAGCTTTTCACGGTCTTAGCTAACTCGATTTAACAAAGTTGATTACGGACTAATTTATTAAGCTGTACGCTATTGCGTTACAAGACGCAGAGAAAGAGGACAAGAAATCGAAATAAGAAAGAATAAAGGTAGATTGGATAAAGACGAGCAAGATAAGAAACGAATGGCAATGAAAAAAGAGAAGAGCAGATAGTAGCCACGAGATACAACCGAAAGAAAGCAGAAACATTTTTACCTTACACCTCGCCTTTATAATACGATCTGAAATCTGACGGATGCAAAGTCTTCTTTTTTAAATGTAGATAAAGTATTTCTTCTTGTTTTGACAAACACGGACGTTTGCGATTGGTTATTATTTCTCTCGTAATCGGCTTAGAAATGTCATTCTTTATTCTGGCGTGTGGACCGTATCTTGGTCGTTGTCTTGGATGCCATCTTCTGTATTATATGGAACGCAGGGTTGATTTTTTGGGGGAACCCTTTTTAGGGTTCTAGTTTTTAGGGGTAGACTTTGGGAGAATCTGTTTTAGGGAAACATTTTTAAGAAAACCGTTTTAAGAGATATACGTGTAGAAGAAAGCAAGATAAATGTCATATGAAAGACTCTAACAAAATACTTTATATTGGTTTCGCAAAAGGACATTTTATTAGTTAACTATGATTTATTGTTACATTCCTGAAATGTTATTGACGTTGGACACCCTTGTTTATATATATATCTTTTAATTTGTAATATATTCTAATTTCTGTTTAATAACTTTTATTTAAAAAAAAATTATGTCACTATTTCCATAATAAAATCGCTAAGATGTTCAACCATAGAAAACAATCAGTTCAAATGCGTATGTTCGCAAAAGAGATAGTTTACATATATTTAAATGTGACAGTTTACATAGATAGGAAAACAAAGAACGTTAGTTCATAGTTCAAAAGTCCATGCAGAACAAGAGGGATTCATATACTGAGGTAATTAGGAAGTTCGAGTCCATAATTTAAGGGCTGTGAATTATCTACATGTCAGAAAAGTCGTAATCACCCCCACTAAATTATAGAGGTTACATTTGATTAAAAGATTTTTAATAAAACACAATGTTCATTTGGTGCGTATAGTTTTCATTATAGAAAATTTAAGGGAAAAATGTTATGAGCGTTATGTTATGTGTGTATGCCGCCTTTTGTAAGTGTGCGTATGTGTACGACAGTGTGTAGCAAGTAATGGAGCGAGGGAAACTGAATGTAATACGAATGTTAGCATTGTTTTGATTTTTTTTTATCTCAACTGTTTATTGAAGGAAAAATCTAGCGTTATATGAGGTCGAATTGGATCAAAAAGTAAATTTCGACAAATTGAGAGAGTCTCTGATTGGTCCAAAATATTGTTATTTGTTTGTGCGGAGTTTGTGCGCAGAAACGATCTTGAGCACTTTTATTTTGGGAACAGAAGGGTAAATTTTGCCGCAACAAATTTATGTCGGCGAAAAACGTTGAATATTTTTAATATTATTTTATTATTTTTATGAACCATCCTCACCGGCCGAGTATGTGGCATTATTATTTACTCTGAATTTATGTTGTCTATTTCTGTTCCAGGTTAGCAATAGAAGTAATAATATAATAACAATAATAATTATAATACAAGCGGTCAAAATATGGCAATCTTCTCGACAGATTTGTATTTTAACCGATCGCTGTGAAGACGAGTGGAGTGATTGACTCTGTCACACGCGACTTCCTCGGCAGCCTTGGTCTATTAATGACGCGCAACACCAGAGACAATCGCAAATTATCTTGGCTTTACGAGCGCCTCTCTATCACCATTATTCGTGGAAACGCCTTGAGTCTGCCCTCGGCCTGCCAAGCCTACCGGACATTCGAAGAAAACTATGGACTGTGATACAATTAAATATAAGCTTAGACTAAGTAAAAAAAAAGTCTATTATAGCTTAATGTAGAGGTTAAGCTGACGTGTACAGAAAGTTTCGTTATGACAGGAAGCGACGTGACAAAGAGTTCAGATAGATCATGTCTCTTAGCTTTTCGTCGACTAAACGAACTGACGTCTTTTAGATGCTATTCTATCAGCCCTAAGGCGGATGACCGAAAAGATGCGATCTAGATACAACTTTTGTTCAAAAGAAAACGAAAAAAATTCGACAAGAAAATAATATGCCATTCGAAGCAAATAATGAAGTTTCTATTTGTTATTATTGTTGTTGTTGTTGTTGTACTTTCGATTATTATAGCTACAGGGAATATGACGACGACTGTCAACAGCAAAGAAAGAGAAAGACAGGAGACCGTCTGCTGGTATATTAACACAGCGGCCATCATTACAACTAAAACTCACTACATACAACGAGTCAATAAAACTACGGTTGTTTTCTGTCGATGAAACGACGATCGGACATTTGGTCGGTTCGAATGATTTGCCCATGAAACTTTACAAATGGCTTATTTGAGGTACGTAACGTTACATGACTCTAGTGCAGCGTTTCTCAACCGGGGTTCTACGGAACCTTAGAGTTACGCGAAAGGTCCCAAAAGATTTCGTAAGAACACGTGATGATAAAATCTGTGTGCGTTTGCAGCAATTATCTGTTTTCGTTTTATGTACAAATGTACATAAAACGAAAACAGATAATTGCAGAGATAATTGTGATATCATATGTATATGAGTTTAGACTTTTTTGTGTTAATTAAATACACTTTTATGCAACATAATATACAAATAGTATGCATTTTATTTAGCATATTTTTACATGTAAATGGATTATTTGAACAACAATTGATTTTTACTTTAACAACGTTTTAGCCTATGTAACTTCCTATTTTCATCCAGATTCATCATTTTGTTGAACTCAGGAACTTATATGACATTTTGAAGTAAACGCTTTATTTAATAGGCGGAAGGCGAACATTTCTGGTTTCATCAGCCATGATCGGGTAGAAGTGTTAATTATTATTTAATTCCCAGTAATAAGGATTCAACCTTAACCCTCAGAGTACTGTCGTTTAAAGAAACCGTTGCGCCATGTTAAGAACAGTGTGCATTTTATTTTGTATAACCGAAATATTTGACAAAGAAGTTTTATTTTTTTCTTGAAATTAGTTATTTAAAAAAAAATACTCTGGTATTTATCAAAAGAAATACGATGTGACTAAAATGAGAAAGATATGGTATATAATTGTATAGTTATATTCAACTTTTCAGCTTTGTAATGACTACCAAATGCTTACGATTAGTTTCGTCTCACATTGCTACCAGTGTAAGGGTAAAAAATTGCGCCGTATTATTTTTACTATGTTTACAATTTTTTTCTGATTTTTGCGGTAACAAATAATAAAATAAAACAATGTTTTTTTAAAAATGGAATTGTGATAAATTACATAAATTATTGTGAATTTTAAGAGCGATTCTATGATTTGCATGTTTTTTTATCAACCCAAATTTAAAGCATCGAATTAGGGAGTAGGTTTATGGTGTCATTCTAAGTTGTCGAGATGTCTGTTTACATTAGTTTTAAACCTCTGCATCTCGGTATTGTCGGGGAAATAGGGAGCAGGGAGGGAGTTCCAGAGGCCGGTAGCACGAGGAAAGAAGCTATTGGAGTAGACTTTAGCCATATGACCTCATATCGGGGCAAGTGTCGGAGCCTGTGCGATGCCAAAGTACATCGACAATGAAGGCAGTGCATCACTCAAGATCGGCCTTGATACATTGAAGAAATGTATTTTAGATAAAATAACAGAAGTTCTGATATCTAATTTGCATGAAATTTCTCATAAAATCTTAGGTTTAATAAACGCCGTATAGTTGATATTTAAAACTCTGATGTAAATAAAAACTGTAATGTCGATATTTATCTATAATATAAAAATGTAAAACATGGCATCCACTTCGATTTCCAGTTGTTTTGTTGTTTACATAACTTTAGTTTTTGTAAATATACTTTTAATCCCCGATGAACCTGTCATAAACGGACGCACTCAGCTATCGGCCTGGCCTAACTGTTGATATATTAATAGAAATAATCTAGATAAACCCTAAGGATGGGAAAAGAGATGTTTTCGCTTTGTATTATCGCCCGTGGACAAAACGTCCGGTTTTTGACGAGTCAAGTGGTTTATGCTGAACAGATTAAAACGGACCACCTATCCCTACATACAACACACACATGCACATACACGCATACATACGCAAATACATAGAGAGGCTACGTACCCACAATACTAAAAACCAAGATAAGCGTTGCTTACCTACCAAAATATTTCCTCAACAATTAAATATCTTTATTTAGTCAACATAAAACAAATATGAATTGTGTAAATATACGACAAAATAAGTAAACAATAAATTGAAAGATTCTCTAGAAGATCTCATCTATCATTTGGTGTCGACCTTTTTCTACAACTGATGAGACGAATTGAAAATATATCTTTTTTAGAAATTAAATCATTATGGAAATATTGTGCGCTTTCTTGAAAATTCTGCACATGAAAAACACCTTGATTAATCTAATAAAAATATATGTAAACATCTGGGCTGGTGCATCATCTACTAGTCTCTCCCTCCTTGACAAGGTCAAAAAAAAGACACCAACCTAATAGGCCCCTCACTGTCAACCAAGCTCCAGCCCCTGTCCCATCGCCGCAATGTAGCATCCTTGTGCTTGTTTTACAAATACTTCAATGGATTGTGCTCAGATGAACCTGCTACTCTGGTGCCCCCTGGACGTAAATAGACTAGACCAACTCGACAATCAGCTAAATCCCATTCATTCACTGTGGAGGTCCCCAGATGCCGGAGAACCTTCTACTCCAATAGCTTCTTTCATCGTGCTGCCGGCTTCTGGAACTCTCTCCCTGCTCACTTTTTTCCCGACGATACCGACATTTTATTTACCTCCCCAGGAGGTTAGGAACAAGGCCAGTATTATCTTACTCCCACAAGGTAAGATGTGACCCAAGGTCGGGTCGGGAAAGTGGGACTAGAAAAGCCAGCGCCCGAGAAGGTAGCACTCTGGCCATTAAAAATTGCCTGGGCAGCTCCGTCGGCATTCCCCGGTAGGGGCGCCTTAGGCAGTAAGCAATAAACTTACTCCTCCCCAAAGAGGGGAGGCAAAGCCTGGGAGGGTGGACCTCCTAGAACTGCACAGGACAGACCCATAGACCGGCGTAAATCAAGCCCCGAAGGCCAAGACGATACCAGTTTATGGCGTGTATCAATCAATGATAGGTTTAAAATTAATGTAAACAGACATCTCGCTGCACAGCTCTCAACTTAGAATGACACCCTAAACCTACTCCCTTATTCTCAGTAGCCACTTACGTCTACAGTGGTGCCCTGCCTTGCTTGGGGTGAAATAGCATTACAATCTTCTGATACTGTAAGTAGTAGGTGTGTTAGCGCAGTGGTTTTAGGTGCTTGACTACTGGCCATATTTCGATCGTGGATATTTCGAATCTCGGCATTCATACACTTGCTACGTCTAGCCACATTATTGTCTGTGAATTATGATATTTTATATACACATATTCTGTCTATTAATAGGTTGGCTTTCTGATGGAGGTAATATCATTTTCTCCTTAGCGTAAAGCAGATTTCTCTGGGGTTTCTCATAGCATGGTCAAAATATATGTAAACAGATTGAGTACATATTGCGCTAGTATTTCGTCTATTGTATGTAGTAGGGTTGTTGGCGCAGTAGTTTTAATGATCGACTGCTGGTTATATTTGGATATGATCGGCCGTTCGAGTTTTGAGTCTAGGTTTGAATATACTTACTACGTCTAGCAACACTACTACATCTATCCATAGACGACCAAAACGGCTGCATGTGGATTAATGTATATATATATATATATATATATATATATATATAACAAAAATTCCTTTAATAATAATTTTCATATTTTTCAAATATTTGAACTTTGGTTTTTTCGAAAGTCAACTTATCCATCTGTATTTCTCCTCTGATGATAAGATTTCAATCTTTGAAAAGCCTTGGCTTAAGGAAAGAATAATAAACACTAGTTTATTACTGAATACACCTTGCATTGAACAATTGAAATATTGAAATAAATTTGGACAATCGTCGCATATTTATCACTCTTTTTTCTTCTCTCTCTCTCTCTCTCTCTTTCTCTCTCTCTCTCTCTCTCTCTCTCTCTCTCTCTCTATATATATATATATATATATATATATATATACATATATATCAAAGCGAGCGTTGTTGAACGTCACGGAACTTTCTCGTTAGTAAATATTCTTCGTAAGGTTCTAAAACCGCTGAGCTATCCTTCTGGTTTCGGGTGGCAATCCGTAGAGTATTTCTCCGATTGCCACCCGAAACCAGAAGTATAGCTCGACGGTTTGAGAACTTCACGAAGAAGATTTACAAACGAGAAAGATCCGTGACGTTCAACAACGCTTGCTTGGATAATAACTTGCTGCCTAAGTATATATATATATATATATATATACTAGAAGATATATGCTCCCTCCGGTCGCATATCTTACTCTCCTGAGAAGATATCATGGTGAACGAACATATACTACACTAGAACCCCAAAGGAGAAGGTAAATACTGAGAAGATTGTACCATGATCCCCCCCCTTCACTCACAAAGGAAGAGTAAATGGCTAGGAGGATTATATCATGACAACAGAGCAGATAGTCAACTACCCACTCCCCGGAGAAGATAATCATGGAAGGATGGTATCATTAAGAACGCCATATACTATACCAACCCTAAAAAAATGGGGGGTAATACCTGGGACAATCACACAATATAAAGAGAAGGTAATACCTGTGAATATTGTACTATGGCTGATCGACAACCGTCCTAGACCTGGAATCTCGAACAAAATATCCGGATTACAAACCTAAAATTGCTTAAAGAGTAGATGAGCTCTGCCTATCATCCGGCCTTTGCCCTCCTTCTTTGTCTATTAGTCAGCTGCAGAGGTACCAGCGCATAGACATCCAAAATACACATTGTTTCCTGCTTAGGACAATGAACGCCGTCTCTCTTTCTCTATATCTGGGCAACTTGAGAAATGTTTTTTTGTCACTAAGTCTCATATGAATAGTCTGGGTCGCTCTAGTTAATGCAGGTTGAAGGTACAGGTTATACAGTATGTCTGGTGGTTGTTTCCGACTGGTAGTGCAGGATCCAAAACTCTTAGGTAACGCTAAGAACGGCAGCTTCAGCAACAGTTGTATACTATCGTGAGTAATTGTACGTGTTATATCGCAAATGTTTCTTGATCTCACTGCCCGAGGCTTGTGTAACGAATGCCAATAGCCCGCTCGGTAACGCTAATCACCTTGTGGTGATGATTGATATCACCTTAAAATCTCGCCCCAAAGCTGATGAGCCGTTGCTCAAAACGATGAGATACTACAATCAGACTGATTTCGATTCCATCAAAGATTACATCAGACACGCCTCATGGAGCGAAACTTTTTCTCTACCTGCTGATCAGTGTGCAAATGAGGTAACCGAATGGGTGAAAACAGGCATTGAAGCACATGTCCATATACGAAAATTCTACAGCAAGCCCAACTCACCACAATGGTTCACCTCGAAATATTCAGCTGCTATTGCACAGAGGCAGCAAACATTCCGACAATTCGGCCGCCATAAGTCAACTACAAATAGACAGAAATGTATAGTGTCAAGAAAAATGTAAGACTGTGATAGATAGAGGCAAAGAGAAAGTATACAGAGATGATCAGAAACTAGGTTCTCGTGATTTCTGGTAAATCTTCAATAGTGTGGTGAAAAATAGGCAATCAACAATTCCCCTGCTATCTAACCACAATGATGCCGTTTGTACGGCAACTGACAAGACTGAACTACTTGCCCAGCGTTTAGCCTTAAACTCCACTTTGGACTCCGCAAACCACTCTCTTAACACTTCATAACTAATTTGTGCTGTATTAGCTAATGATGATGCCTATTTTTTTTTGGGGGGGGGGGGTGCAGTTTATAATATTTATTGCAGTTTCAGTTCTCTTTAACCAATGTGGTGTTCCTTCCGTTTTTTTGTTTTACTTCCGTTGCAGTTTTCATGTAGCTGGTTAGTGTTTGTAGTTTATGTGGGTTGGCTTCTGCATTCGAGGATTTCCCTTAGGATTTCATCTGTTTTCATTATTGCCGTCCGTTTTATAGTTTCAGTGTTCCTCTTGATTCCAATTTCTCATAGTCTTTTCCCCCATTTTTTGAGGACTGTTCCTAGTGCTCCTGTAATTATTGGTATTATATTGGCTTTCTTAATGTTACATATTCCTTTCATTTCTTTGGCAATCTCCATGTGATTGCTTCGTTTTCCCGTCTCTTTGATCTTTACCCTGTGGTCTGCTAATCACTTAAAGTAAAAAAGAAGATCCGTCGTTGTATTTTTTTTTATAGAGTGGAGGATTATTTTCCGAAGTTTTTTCAGATGGTGAACCAAATCTAAGACTAATGTCTTACTTGCTATTTACCTTCTCGCCCCTCCTCATAACTTGAAATTGTTTCGTCCGGATGATTGAAAAAGGAACGTGCTTTAGGCGCTAACTATTGCGTGACAGGGTACAAGTACATCAACTATACATATATATAGGGTGAGCCAAAAGTAGGTGGACAATAAAAAAACATTTTCCTTCTTACACAGTATTGAAGTCTGCCTCTTACGATTCGACAAAAAATGTTTTTTACTGCCCACCTACTTTTGGCTCACCCTGTATATATATATATATATATATATATATATATATATATATATATATATATATATATATAAAGTAAAATATGAAACTAAAAGTAAACCTTTAGTAGATAGAACCTATAGTGAAATGGTTTAAACTCAATATACGAGATTGAGCAATTATAAAGACAGATGAAAGAAGATGGATAAACATGTACAAATGACAAATTTATTTCAACTACGATTGTTCAATGCAAGTTATACTCTTCCGCTTCATCGCCCATGATCTCATCGCCTCCAACACCGTCCTATCACACGACTCTAACATTTTAACCTCCAGTTTCTCTGATCTCAAGGCTAAATTTAAAAAAAGATTCAATAATCACATCTCGTATCCTTTCCCACCTTCATAATTTAAATTAATTCGAGCCGCGATCAAGGTTAGCCCCAACTTCTTTTCGCAGTTATTGTAATACCTCTCCTACTTCCTAATGATTTTATACTCCAATCACCGCTTGCCACTGCAACCATCTATTTGTATCTCATATTTTGATTTTTTGCTTAAGTTGCCGCAGATTCTGCCGCAACCAGCATCTATTCCAAACATTTTGTACTTGTGTGGTGTTTTCGTCAGACAATCATCCTGAGGAAGTCTTATAATAAAGACGAAACGTTGATGAATACATAAATAATATTTTGTGGTTTTCCCTTTTCAATTTCCATATATATATATATAAATATGTGTGTGGCAAGGATAGTGACCTTTTTGTGCGAGCTAGAGATCCCAACATTTTAAAGCCCTTGTACTAGGCTTTCTATAGCGCTCAGGAATAAACACGCTGGGCTAACTACGCTGAACTTCAAAATGTTATCCGCTTCGGTCGGTCAATTGTTTATAGATGGGTTCGAAACTTCAAATCAGCTGTCGCGATCGGACTTTTGAACTGAAAATACTTTGTATCTCTGTCTCTTTTTTGTGATGTATATTGTGCCTCTTTCTCCACATCACAGCGACGGAAGAAACAGTGTGAGGCTGTGTTTCTTACAACTAAACCGACTTTCAAGTTTCTCTTAATATGTTTCTCTGGAAATTAATAAATATATTTTTGATATATAAAATGGTTGTTCTTTCATCATGAGCTTTAATTTACAGCTGATGGTCCCAGAATGATAATTAATTCTCTCCAGAGAATTAATTATCAGCCCAGAGAATTAATTATCTGGGCTGATAATTCATTTTCTCTCTTCTTTGCAATATAGCAGGAAAAATCTCAGCAGAGTGCTCGATTAATTTAGAATTAAAATTAAAAATTAAGAGCGCAATATTTATTTATTTTGGTACAAAAAAATTAGTACAATATTCGAGAGATGACAACAGAAGCTGAAGAGAGTCGGATGGCGAAGTCCTTCTGTGCTTGAAACCGATGGTACGAATGTTGTACTAATTTTTCTGTACCAATATATATATATATATATATATATATATATATATATATATATATATATTGGTCTTTATGAGAGAGTGGGGTTATAGATGTATATGCAAATATGTGTTTATGTGTGTGTGAATTTGCCGGACGACCCATTATTTGCCAGTCACACGAGCCAGATCGGTGAGTCTTGTTTTAAAATCGTGTTTCCCATCTCAATCAATTCTCTGCTGTTAACAGGTGCGTTTGGTTAAGTCGTCTTTATTTATCATGTACCACTTCCGGCCAGCGCAGGATTGGAACCCGGTTCCTTTTATGATGACTCGACTTGTTCGGACTTGTGAAGTGGACGTATGTTAGTTCTAGCCTTTGTTGAAGCTGATGAGGTCACGGGAGCCGCGTTCTTCATCTGTTCTATCAGCGAATTGAATCGAGATCGAATGAAGATGTGACACATTCGCCTTTTCCATATCAGAAATGCCCAAGAAAACGACGTGAAGAATCGGCGATTTCAAAACTTTTGACCGATTCAACTGCCGGAAACATTTTCATGCTTCAGAAAAATTAATTATCTTTTAGCCGAACAAAGGAAAGCGGGGTTCAAACTCTATCGCTTTTGCTTTTAGAGATTTTGGTGTGCCCTACTCGGTGAATACCACAAGCATACCGAAGTAATAGTAACAGTGGAATCAATAGTTATTATAATAGAGGTTTCGTGCTTGCGTGTTATAAACCAATATTAATTTAACATTGGATTTAAAACTCTTATAGGCATTGGTTCACATGCATTTTTTTCATGAAAATCAAACTTTTCTTTAGGTATGAAAGGTTTTAATATACATCTACTACTAAAACTGATATTGCCTGCTTGCTTGTTACTTTTTTCACTTTATCACTCAATGATTTTAAAAATAGTGAAATAAGAAGACGAATGGTGTAATACTTAAGAGATTATAGAGAAAGAGAGAAAGAGGAGGAGGAAGAGAGAAAAACAGAAATAGAGGTAAAAGAGGAGAAGGTCTGATAAAACAAAATACATTAATATATATATATATATATATATATATATATAGTAAGCAATGAAAATATATATGGCAATCAAGCTACACAGAGGCTCCCGTGTTTCATCTCGGGGGGAATCGTCAGGCTAAACGATTCGCCCCGGGGATGAAACACGGGAGCCTCTGTGTAGCTTGATTGCCATATATATTTTCATTGCTTACTACCTAGCTCTACTTACGTATCGAGCACTGTTGAAGTAAATACTGAAAACTGACACATAAAAAATTATATCTCCTTATAATATTTGATGTGGATACATGAAGTACTAATATAATATATATATATATATATATATATATATATATATATATATATATATATATATATTCATGATTTTGGGGGGACTACAAAATTTTATCATCGCAAGCATGAAAGGAAGACCAATCTTATCGTTCATGATTAAAAGTTAATCAAGAAAAAAAGCCAACCGACCGGTTTCGCCCTCTCTTAACAAAGGCTGTATCGAGGGATTTAGAAGCAAACGAGGGATTTAAAAAAGGAGGTGAAAAGAGATAGTACAGAAAATGAAATAGCGTTATTGTATATGTACAATAGAGGATGCATCTTAGAGACTGATCACATCTAGTCTTTGCTTACAAAGGGAGGGACGTTTAAGACGAACGTGGATCGTCTCTAAGATGGTATAATGAGTGAGTATGACTGAGAATGGTGAAGGAGTCCATACTAAAATTCCTAGCACACGGCGGGTTTTTAAGTAAATGGTCTGTAATGGAAGACTCGTATGTGTTATTTTGAACGTCCGTTGACCGGAAAGTTCCATTCCTGATCTTACTCGGAATGTGCTGTTGGATTCTACTATCCAATCTTAAGATCAAAGTGTAGTATCTGTTCCGATGGATACTGCACCCCATTGTCTTGGCCTTCGGGGTTTGATTTACGCCGGTCTATGGGTCTGTCCTGTGCAGTCCTAGGAAGTCCACCCTCCCAGGCTTCGCCTCCCCTCTTTGGGGAGGAGTAAGTTTATTGATTACTGCCTGAAGCGCCCCTACCGGGGAATGCCGACGGGGCTGCCCAGGCAATTTTTAAACCCCACTTTCCCGACCCGACCTTGGGTCACATCTTACTTGTAGGAGTAAGATAAAAACTGGCCTTGTGCCTAACTCCTGAAGAGGAGTAAATCAATATCCAATCTTAACGTCGTCCTACCCACGTAGTCAGCACTGAAACTACCTTTAAAATGACAAATTACATTATTTTTATGGTGGGTGGGGGGTAACACGTCTTTACTGATTCTTGGTTCTGTTAGGTAGAATACACTCTAGTAAAGTTCTCGATTACTAAATAATATTTATTCATAATATTACAGAAGTTCAAATCAACATGATACCGTAGGTTTCGCCCCCAGGCGAAAATTATTTGGAATTCTTAGAGTTTTAATTATAAACCAATTTCTAGCTTTTGTCATCTCACGGATCAAAAAGAGGCTTACGAAAGCCAAATAACGGTATATAATTAAAACTCAAGAAAATCCAGATTTTATTTTCTCTGTCCGCTCACCCAGCTTGAAACCTGAGGTACCATGTTGATCTGTGTTCCTGTAATATTATGAATCAATAAATAAATATATTTATTTACTTGAAAATATATGTCGCGAAATGAGTTTAAGGTTTTCAAAAGTTTAATTAAGGTGCTATTCATCGTTTATGACGTCATCGTACACGAAGGTAGACAGTTAGTATGATATAGATCATCATCATCAGCAGCAACAGCACCAGCAACAGCAGCCGTAACTCGGAATTTTCAAATATTTATGAAAACATTTTTTAATTTTCAAATATTTAATAATATATATAATAAATACAGACTGTATAGATCACGAGGTGGTCTAGTAATCTATAATATTGTGTTTACCAGATATGAAAACCAGCGTCGTATAATAATACTAAATCGGCAGTTACAATTGAATATACTAAATAGCCCAGAAGAATGAGATTTTTCTTATAAATAAATGCTTATGAGCTGATTTTTTTTAAAGATATAGTTCCAAGATGGCGGCCAAATTAATTAAAATGATAATTACTCCTAAACTAATTATTATAACTGAGTTTGCCCAATATTTTCTAATAGTATTAGACGTGATTGATAAAAGTTGATAAAATCCGACAACCAGAGATAGCATCCAAGATGGCCGACTATTAAACCATTGCAGTTCTCATAAATTGTTAATTAATCACACTAAGCCTATTTAAGAATATTAATTCGTAGTATTACGTGGGCTTAATAACATAGTCCAGGTCTAATCACCGAAAATGTTTTATTTTAGAGATAGCGCCTGCTATAAAGTTTCCTCTTCTTCATTAGGTAGTTTTTATGAATTAAAAAAAAAAGTTAACGTGTTGTAGTCTTTCAACATGGCGTCCGTAGAGTTGAACAAAATCATCAAAACCAGAGACAAATCCGACCCTGATATATTTTAAACAAGAGTTTAGTAAATAGTATTAATTCTGTAGCAGTTTTATCAACATTGGAACTATCTATGTAATAAAAGGCAATTTCATGTTCATACGTACGTAATCACACTCACCTTCTATTTTGAAACATGGGATCGCCCTATCGCCGAAGCTGAAATAAAGTATTTTTTTAATTATCGGATGTCGCTTTAGTGTCGAACGTGACACTCGGACTAAAATTCACTTCTTTGACCTATTGGCTAAGATCAAAGTATTGCAGCTGTTCTGTCTGAAGATGGTACAATAATATTGTCTATCTGCGTTCGGACCTGCATAGAATAGAAATATGTGAAAAACCTTTGGAAATGCGCCACCATAACAAGATATATACTTAAACTACATTAACCAGCCTAGTTAGATAAATATGTTTCAGTTTGTGAGGTCTGCATTCGCGCCGGATGTCAATAGAACGGAGATGTTTTTAAGTAGGTCAACAATATACAGCAGCTGATAGAATTTTCACGGGTCATTTTGAAATTGTAATTTCATAAAATCGTATCCCAGCATTACAATCGATTCGATGTGCTGGTAGATATTCACGCTTTGGACTCTAAATTTTAGTCAGTGAACGATGATTTGTTTGTAATAAAAACCACCGCCATGAATAAATTGGTTGGATTTGTTAATCGCCCTTCGTTTTTGATCTAATTATATTCCTATTTTTGAAATCCTGTATTTGATGTAGCGACTATGTTGACGTCAGTGTGTAATAAGTCTTGTATTTCAGGTGTGAAATAGAATACAAACAGAACACTATCAACATCTGATGCTTTTTTTTTACTACAGAAAAGGATAGAAAAGCTACAGAAACCTGCATAAAGATATGCCATGTGCATGTGGAGAATGCTGTTACAGAACGGGTGTGTCAGAAATAGCGTTCTCGATTCCGAAAAGGATATTTTTCTGTGAGAGATACTCCATGCTCTGGCCGACCAAAGATAATCGACAGTGACCAAGAGGAAATCTATAGTTTAACATTATTGTCGTCTGACAACCAGACAACTCGCAGATATTCTCAGGATTTCCAAACTGAGCGTGGAAAGTGAATTTAATCAATTCGGTTACGTTACTAAACTTGATGTTTGGGTTACCCAAAAACTGACAGAAGTCAAATAAACGAACGAACTTTTTGGCCAACCCAATATTTTTTACGGCTGTGATCAGTGTTATAGAAGCATGTGCCATTTCTTTTTCTACTTCTAATTTATCTTCATATAACAAAACAGCGTCTACATCTTTAGCGACAATTATTCCTGCGTCTGAGCCAAAAGTACGTCAAAAATATACAGCAGCTGATGGAATTTCCACGGGCCCCGCTAGTTAAATTTAAGTATGATATAACATCGAAAGAAGTTTATTTTTATTCCTTCAATGTCTTATATTTCTTATACATCTGAAAATAAAGAGGCATAATTGATTTTTTACAAAATTAAAAAAAAATCAATTAAATATAACAAAATCGAAGGATTGAAAACTCGCGGTTTACTTTATCTTTCAAAAAGACGAAATAAGGCGGAGAGAAGCCTCGTAACACTCGCTTGACTCCTATTTTATAACTTAGTCATCAGATTACATGATAAATGCTTCTGACGAGGGAGTAAATTACTGTTCTCTCAGTAGGCCGTTATTTTCAGCGGTAAGTATTTGAGAATGTTCAATCATCTCATAGTATTCATGATCATTCAACTGTGAATCTAGCCATCACATTAACCCTTATCTCCAAGTGTTTCTAGTCTTGAAAGTGATGACTAATTAGTGAACAAGAGAGTTTCTTGTGAAATCAGTTTATTCAGTTCACAAGCGGCCCGAGAAGTTGCTGCTGAATGCTGGTGGCCATATTGAATTTTAAATTAACCCTTACCCTATACACCTCCTTATCCTATTCATTTCTGCAATTAATTACGAGCACTTAATACGAGGGACCAACTTCTAATGATCCGATATATATATATATATATATATATATATATATATATATATATATATATATATATATATATATATATTAGACATGTGTCGTTGAAGACCACAGAATTCTCTTTCTTTATGATCTTTCTGGTCAGTTTCTCGACTCGGCGAGCGATTCGTCGGGCTTCCGATATCAATTGATGGAAACCCGACGAATCGCTCGCCGAGTCGAGAAACTGAAGACAAAGATCATAAAGAAAGATAACTCTGTGGTCTTCAACGACACATGTCTAATAAACGACTTGCTGTCGAAATATACATATATATATATATATATATATATATATATATATATATATATATATATATATATTAGAGAGAGAGAGAGAGAGAGAGAGAGAGAGAGAGAGAGAGATATGGTACACGTATTGTATTAGTTTATGTAGATCTATATCCGTTGAAACTCTAGTGTTTATAAAAAATGCTCAATAACAAGTAGAGCTGTTCTTAAGTATAAATTTTTATTTATACAAACATTATTGGTTACATATGTGCATAAATATTTCGGTTGTACTCTTCACAGAGTTTCAACCCATTTGGTCTGAAGAGGTTGATTCTCTGTGAAGAGTACAACTGAAACATTTATGCACATATGTAACCAATAATGTTTGTATAAATAAAAAAAAGTTATACTATACACACATATATATATAGTCATCCACATACAGCCTGTTTCGCTGTATTACAGCTTTTCAGTGCGGCTAGATCAATTAGAGCCTCAAGTCGAGATTGAAACTCAACCGTCGAGCTGACAGTCGGAGCCCCTACACTTGCGCTATCATACGACACTGACTGGATGCAAGTGATATCTCAATGTAAACATTGTCAAATGCCAGAAGCTCGAATTAGTTTTACCGAATGAACTATGCCTTAAAGCTAATGGCAGTTGGCGATATCCTTAAAAATAAGCTCTACCCAGAAAAGGAGCTTTATATAGTCATCCACATACAGACTGTTTTGCTGTATCACAGACCTTCAGTGCGGCTACACCAGTTAGTGCCTCAAGCAGGGATTGAAACTCAGCCGTAGAGCTGACACATATAACAATATATAACAATGAGTACGAGTTTATCAACACATCCAGGAAAGATAATTTGTTATTATGTTCCTTTTTATGGCAAACTGTATAGCTCGATGGATGGAGCTTACATGGCCCAGCAAAGTTTGAATATTCTCCGGATGAGGCATGAGTATGATAGTTGCATCCACATATCTCAACGACATTGATACGTGAATAATGTGGATCTCTATGTCGTCTCCTCGAAGTAATCAATGTATACATTAGTCAGACCTTCTTATCGCTGATATATGGCAGATTCAATCACAAAGTATGTAGTTTCTACATAGAAAACCAACATCCTCATGAGATAATCTATTCAGATAGATGTGCGTTCCCCCCAGTGAAGTATCTGGAGTTAAATTATCCCGCACCACCATCAGATTCTCGTCGGTGTGTACTTTCGTCAACAGACTTATACGTCTAGACTCACCATCTGGTTTGAATGAATAAGTGCATCATTGTTTTACTACGAAATGAGCGAAACATACGATAAAGATTTGCCTATGAGTGGGATGATTATGCCTATCAGAGATCGGCTCAATTGATGGCATGCTGACCTCAGGCGCTAACAATTGGTCTTAATGGAATACTTACTTAAGACTGCTTCTCAGTTATGGCTGAGCAAGTTACTCCTGTGGATTAAATAAAGGGTTCTGTTCGGAATTATCTACAAATTCTTGAGTTCGACATAATGATTACCGAATTCAACAAGACGCAATTGACGAAAATGATACAAGTATTTAATCCGTTGTTTGCAAGCTAAAATCGATTTCTCTAAGCTTGGAGGACGGAGGGGATATGCTCTCTCCCCTGTAGTTTTAAATCGGGGTTAAGCCGCCCTCAACATTTTAGAATAAATATTTAAAAATATATTCTGTTTTTTTTTTTCAAGCAATTAAAATCGATTTTCTAAGTTAATTTGGCGGGAAGTGAGCTAAGTTCTTTCACCTATAATTATAAATATGGTCTAAGTTCCCATCCACATTTAAAAATAAATATTTACTCTATTGTTTTCAAGCAAATACCATCGATTTGTAAAGTTATGGCGTGCTTTTTAAATGGAAAGGGCTGGTGTCACCCTACTTCATTCTTAGTAGAAAGGGCTAAGGGATGGTTTGAGAGAAAGGAGGCACCCGGATTTAAAAATAGTTGCAGATACTTTTCTCCTTTAACAAAAAAAACAATTCTGGTTACATGTCCTTAACACGCTATTTGGGTAGACACTGGTCTGGAAATTGTTGATAATTTAACGTTCAATTTATATAAGAAACTGATTCCCCATTCTAAATTTTAAAATAATTCTGTTTTCCTTCCTTCTCATAAGGTTTTTCATCATTTTTACACGTAATCGGCTAAATAAAGTAGAATCTGATATTTTCTTTGTAATTTGACAAACTTCTGTAAATGTATTGGATCCAAGACTTTGATAAACTACTTGTGAAATTTTCACCTACATTTTTCACTTATGCCATTTTGTCCTATTTATCCACTGGTGCCATTTTACATGTGCCATTTTTACCGTGCCATTTTACCTGTGCCATTTTAACCTGCATTCGTAACTATGATCTACATATTTCAGTTTTACTGGTTGTTTAAAAGCAATAAATATTTATCATTTCATCATTAGTACAAGCAATGGAAAATTAAGTTTTAAACAAACAAAAAGAATCGTTTAATAATTTTAAATTTGCCTCAAAGTTTT
Source organism: Sepiola atlantica (assembly GCA_963556195.1). NCBI lineage: Eukaryota > Metazoa > Mollusca > Cephalopoda > Sepiida > Sepiolidae > Sepiola > Sepiola atlantica. The sequence continues at coordinate 1,305,973 of OY744524.1, forward strand.
CCGATTCCAATACCGATTCCGATACGCCAAGAAGTTGGGATTTTTCCGATTCCCGATTCCGATTAATCGTCATAAGATTAATATATATATATATATATATATATATATATATATATATATATATATATATATATATATATATATATATAGGATAAGGTGCACGATAAGTAATGAAAATGAAATGCCGTAGTAGACAAAATGTGTGAAAAAAGACAAACGGAAAACAGGTTAAAATGCAGGAGAAAAACAAAAACGAGAGATTTGACCGGGTTCGTTCGTGTTAACGAACGTCTTCACTTTTTCTGAAGACGTTCGTTAATACGAACGAAACCGGTCAAATCTCTTGTTTTCTTTTACTCCTGCATTTTAACCTGTTTTCCGTTTGTCTTTTTCACACACACACACACACATACATATATATATATATATATATATATATATATATATATATATATATATGTATATATATACATTTATTATTTAGCTCCGTAAGTCGAGCAGTTTGAGAGAGATTAACATTAAAACAACGTGACAAGTTATCTCCTTTAAGATATTTTGAACATTGTCTCTTTCTCATTATTTATGTTTATAAATAAAAATACAAAACTTATTCCTCTCGCATTTTAAGAATGATTGCTACGAAGACCTTTTGGTAAGAGGCTTGGGTTCGTAATATTCGGGGTTCGAATCGTGTGATCGGTGGAACAGTTCATCATCGACGCTAATGAGTGTTAATAGTAACAGTAAACGTATATATGTCTATAGATAATTAAGAAATATTTCTTTATTAATATATATATATAATTAAATAAACAATATTATAGCCTTACGTCAATCAACCAACGTTTCGACGCGTCACAGCACTTTGTCAATATATATATATATATATATATATATATATATATATATATATATATATATATGCGATATATTTATATAGGTTTGGTTTGGTTCGTTGTTTTGTTTTACGGCATATCAACCCTTTCCGGGGTATTTAATGCCGAATCTGGTCATTTTGGTGAAGGTTTCCACGCTTCAAGTTCTTTATATGTTCACACATCCATTTATGGGACTTCGTTGAGTGAAAGTGGGGGAAAAAGAGGGGAGGTAGGGGAATTGTTTTTTTTTGTTTTGGATTTTGAAGAACATGATTGAGTTTGGCAAAGAAAAAACAATAACATATCAATGTTTGGTGCATTT